>PVKA01017273.1:0-46130 GCA_004027165.1 Ctenomys sociabilis | reverse complement strand
AAAAGTTATGTTTTCCTAGATCCAAAGAGAAGGGATGTTTCAAGGAAAAGTGTCCAAAGCATCTAGAGAAAAAAAAAAAAAAAAAAGGTGTTTATGATGGAGTCAGAGGATGTTTCAGACTAAGGTGGTTATGTGTCTTCCCTCTCAGCCTGAAAAAAAACCCATGTTAACTGCCAATATAAAAAAGAGCTTGTAAAACTTTCAATAGACGCTTATGCAGATTTGTTGGTAGTTACCCAGCCAGTGGCTCACTTACAAACTGGAGAGTACTAAGTGTTTTCCCTAGGTCTGACAATCCATATGCCACAGATCTGCTAAATGATTACTAGATGTTATTTATAAAATTGACTCCACCTTGTTGCCCTTCTAACCTCGCCGTGTTCCTGTTCTGTATGCGCCTACCCCTCCTAATCCTGCTTGTTTGCCTCATGATTGGTCCTTATATTGTTAACCAACTTGTCCGATACGTTAGTGACCATATCCGATCAGTAAAACTTGTGGTTCTTAAGTTTTTTTCAAGGCTGAAAACAACTTCCCATATCTGACCAATCCACTGAGTCAATGATTTGACTCAGATGACCAAAAGCAGGGGAATGTAATAACCAAGCCACCTTAAACTGACCCACGTTTGACCCCTACCACCCCCCTGTCCAAGACCCCCTGATTGTTCTCTTCTCTGTCCCTTCTGTACAAACATCTCCTGCTCTTGCTGACCAAAACCCTTGGTTCCCACCACCCACCCTTCCCACATCCGTGCCTTACAACATAGATAAGACCCTTCAATACAGAAAGCCCCTTCCCACATCCGTGCCTGGCAGCATAGATAAGATTACAATGGCCCTTGGGCCGCCCCCTGCATGTTGCCTCAGCTTCCAACCAATGGGCTTGTGCCCCATGCCCCCTTCACCGCTTTTAGCTTCTGTAACCATGCTCGCCAACCCCCCCAAATGTACATGTCCTGACCCAAATTTGGACATAATGTATGTCTCCCCCAATCAAAATTGTCCCCGTATCCCCTAATGGCCATTTTAGCTTCTGTGACGATGCTTGCTTACCCCTCCCAGCCTGTGGTTTTTGGACATAAATGCCCTGCTGCCCAGCCCTCGGGGGGCCCTCCTCCTTCCACCATGGAGAGGCTACCCGGTGGGTACCACCTAAAATAAAGCGCTTCTTTTTCTTTTGGACTTGCCTCATTGTCATCTGATTTTTGAGTTACAACAAAATCCACTCTGATTCTACGCCCATCAAGTTCCATTCCATTGGCACATTCTTTAGCTTCCTTGGTATCATCTACATTTTCAAAATACACAAAGGCAAATCCTCTTGAATGCCTAGACTGCTGGTCATACACAATAGACACATCGGAATTGGGCCATATTTAGAGAATACGTCTCTTAAATCTCTTTCTGTGGTGTACAAGCTCAACCCAAACACTCCAAGACAACAGTTTGGGTCAGGATTCGCCCGATTCCCAACATGATGCCTTCGAGTAGACATGGGAGAATGGCTGGGGCTGTAGCGTCTGCAATAATCTCGACTGTAAGATCTGCTACGGGAACGTCTATGAGAACAAGATCAAGACCGTGACCTTGTATAATGCCTTCAAGAACTTCTTCTGGATCTAGACCTAGATTCAGATCTGGACCTGGACTTTGATCTGGAACGCCTGGAATCTTCCTTGGAGCGAGACCTTGCAGGGGTATGCCTTGCAGATTTACCCGATCTGTGAGCACTTCCACTTCTGGAAGCAGAACGGGATTCTTAGTGTAGTCCTTTCTGATTCCAGATTACTTCTTATCTTAACTTCCATTTTTATTTCTTTTCTTCATTCTTCCGTTTCAAATTTTGACTTCTTTCATCTTCCCCACTTCACACAAATTGCTCAATATTCTGTAAGTGGGACCTCTGGTCTGATAATTAGCATGCATTCTTTTATTTTTTTCAAATTTCAGCTTTACTTATTTCTCAGCTTCAAATACTCATTTATAAAACTTGTCATATGACGACTTCTGCATTTTCCTTCTTCAACATTAACCCACTCGCCGTAGTTCTGCTCGCCGCTGTCGCTCATGACTCCAGGTTCGACATCGCCGCTCGCTGGGCTTCAATCAAAGCTGCCAAGCTCTCTTGTCTTCTTTGCAGGCTTCGCCGCAGCCTCTCAGGATGCGCCGGTTGCTGAGTCGATCAGAGACGAAGCCTATTTTCTGTCCTTGATCACAGGTTTCCAAACAGCAGCAGGAAGAAGTTTGCTAAGTAGATCATCCCTGTGGGGGTTTCTGGCTACAATAGTTTTCTCCAAGGTGAACACAGCACACAGCTCATCTGGCTGTCAGGCTACATTTCTAACAGCTTCTTCCACCAACACTCAGGGTATGCTCAGCTTTAAAAGGAGGGGTACTTTTTTTAAAAATCTGATGTCTCAAGAACAGTTTGTCAGACAGCACCAGGCAGTCATGGTCAGTTGGGCCCTGCTCTGTGGACAGGTACATGGCAGGACCGAGTGATTTTATCACCATAAGAGTCAAGGAGGAACTTTTGAATAAGAGTCTCTTGTACAAGGTAATGTCTAGCGCAGCATGTGGCACCTGGGCAGTTAGATCTGCACCTAAGGTGAGCTTGTCAGCTTTCTTGATCAGAAAGACGGTGGCGGTTAGAGCACAGAGTAAATGGGAGAGGCAGCCTCAGAGACTCGATCCAAGTGTTGGCACAGGTGCAGCCACTGGGTGCTCCCAGGGGCGAACAGTCTGAGTGAACATGAACTCAAGAATCCAGATTTTATGGAAGCCAGAAGCTCCAAGAAACTTGCAGAGTTTCTTTCGTGTAACAGTTTCTGACAGATATTGAGATATTGTAGCGCAGTTTTTGTGTCTTTCTGGCAAGCAACTTGAGTATGGTTGATCAGAAAGGGTTTTTCAAAGAGGAAAGTAGTTTTTGAACCTCTGGGAGGTTGGCTCAAGTCAGTTGGTTTTTGCATCCAGACCCAGGGTTTTCCCACTTAAAAGACAAAGAGGGTCTGTCTGTCTGTCTGTCTGGCTGGCTGGCTGGCTGGAGCCAACTGAAGCTGCAGAAGACATATTTTTGGTCCAGGCAGGTAGACGAGCAGGTTGTGGGTGGCAGAAGACTGAGACAATCTGTGTGGAGGGTGCTCATGGTGGCAGTGGCAGCTCAGAGATCTTGAAGTGGCTGTACAGGCAGGAGAGGTGAATGTTAGCAGTTGGACAGCGTAAACACTGTGCAGTTTAGAAAACACTGGATGCGTGATTGAGTATCTAGCTGAGTCTCCTGATTGCGTACTGGTTGTTACAATGTATCAACCTTAGAAGATTAGAAGTTCAGTTAAGTGGCTCAGCAGAAATCCAGGACTTAGTTTATAAACAACCTCATTCTGTGCAAAAGGCAGGCGTGGACACTGTGGGACCAGACTCCCCACGTAGCTTGTGTGTAATATAAGGAGGGGAGAGGGGCTGGCTAGAAGCCACGGCTGCTGCCCCTCCCTTTGCTCTACTGTTTTCTGCTGCCATGGACTGCTGCTCTCTGCCATGTGCCACCCTTCCTGGGAGTCAGCCCAGTATAGACTGAAACCTCCAGTAACTGTGAGCTAAATAAACCTTTTCTCCCTTCATTTTGGGCAGGACAAAGAGTAAAAAGTAACCAAGACAGAAACCAAGGAGTAAAAAGTAACCAAGACAGAAACCAAAGAGTAAAAAGTAACCAAGACAGTGGGGGGTAGATATCCTTAGCTGTAGGCAATAGTTGCCCTGGACTGGTGTTTCACAACCACAGGCAAGTGCCCATGGCCCAATCAGAACAGGCTTTCTCAGAGAGGCCCAATCTGTTGTAAAAGGCTCCCTGAAAATAACAACGAGCGCTCCCAAAACCCTTACAGCTGCATTGCTGATGGTACTGAGACCTTGCCCAAGGTGACTCACTGATGAGCAGTGCATCTGGCTGATGGGAGACTGGATGCCTGTCTGTGCTTCCTGACAGCAGAGGGCACCATGGAGAAGCGGCATGGTCAGGCCAGGCCCAGAGGCGAGCCCTTAGTCTGTACCTCTGGGAGGAGCATTTTCAGAACTTTAGGACTACACTTACCTGTATCAGGCTTATGAAGGCATCATCTCTCTCTCTGGAAACAATCAGAGTTGAAAGTGTAGAGTTGGATGGGAGGGAGGCTGATAGGATCAGTGAGAAGGAGACGCCCTCCCAGGCTCCAAGTGTATTCTCAGCAGAAGCGGTGAGGGCCAGGAGTCCTGCTTGCCCCAGTGATGCTAACATTTTGACAGAGGAAACCTTTTGAAGGCTGACAGCTCTGCTCTGAAGCCTACTGAAAGAGAAAAACAGTACAGAGAACAAATCATTTCTTTAAAAACTTTGTTCTCTTTGAAGCAACCCCCATCTGTAATGGCTTAATGATTCGATAGTTGCTTTCTTGACCCTGTGACTATGCCAACATAACTGGCCCTAGTTCTAACAAGCTGTATGGTCATTCATCCAGCCCTGGAACTAATGATTTAACCTTGCTAGCTAATCTGAAGAGCTCCCAGGCTGTTCTTCCCCACATTTGTCATTTTTTAAAACTTTTTATTTATGTATTCGGTTCATGGTCTTACCACCCAGCTTGGGCTCATAGTGATCCTCCTGTCTCAGCCTCTCCAGTGCTGGGATTACAGGTATGCACCATGATGTCTGGTCCAAGTGGCTGGCAGGTGCACCAAGGGCAGTGCTAGCACAGCATGTGGCACTGGGGATCTAACCTGCCTGGAAACCTTGTGCTTGACAGGCAGGCACTTAGACCATGGAGTTATCCCCTAGACCTCATCCCCCACATTTGTAACTCCTGCTTATGCCTCACATAGAAGTGCTGTCTGACAGACACCCACAGCCTGGCTTTTGTGGAACACTATTCCCATCAGGACCACTGGTATAAAATGAAGCTGTCCTGGGCCTCCTGACTTCCTCAGGTGTCATCCCTTCTCCAGCCTGGCTTGCAACAGCATTGTTGGTTCTCTGACTGGGCAGGCCATGCTGCCTGTTTTGGCCACCTGCTGCAGCCTGATGACTGCAGTGGCCCTCTCCAGCCTCCTCTCTGAGAAGGTGCGCCCTCCACATTTTCTTGGCTTCAGAGACTTGTACTGGAGGCCCCTGCTAGGCACTAATGGCCCAAGTTGGACCAGAAAAGAGAAAGGATGCAGTCAGGTGGAGTCCTTAGGTGAAGTGAGGCCCCTGGGGGCAGTCAGTCAGTCTGTCAGACCTGCTCATTTGGTGAGGAACAAGAGCTTGATGGCCTCTTGCCAGCGAAAGCCACTCTCAAGGGAAATGGGTTGGAATGTTCAACCTCTGAGTGTGTAATGAGTGATTATGTGAGTGTTAGCAGCAGAGAGCGAAAGCCGGAGCCCATTCACCTGCGCTCTGTGACAAAGGCTCTTCCAGAACCTCAGAGCTATGGAGCTTGAGTGGGTCAGCTTTCTGCAGTTCTGCTGTCCTCTGGCTAAAAAGTGACTCAGCTTCTGCAGTGGCTACCTGACCAGACTCAGGGTTTATACAGATGTGCTAATCACTAGGAGGAGGGGCCCACGAGATCGCTCAGTGGCCTGAAGCTCCTGTTTGAGCAAGCTTAGGCAGGCACAGAGGACTGTGGTTAAATCCTCAGCACCACATGCCTCACCAGTCTTGCCTCAGGGTGAGCTAAGCTGGCCAAAAAAAAACAAACAAGGACTCACAGAGGGGACTGGCCAGAATTACCAAAGCTAGATTCCTCCTTTGAGGCACACCCACCCTGCCTCTGTTGCAGAGTGTTCAAGCATACACAACATACAGTGAAGGGAGATAGCCTGGGTACAAGCCAGAGTAAAATGGTGGTCCTTGATTATATGGTGGAAAACTTCAAAAGAAGATGTCCTGGTGTCCATGGAGTGAAAGTGCAACCTCCCAAACTCTGTGCATCTTGCGAAGTTAAATAACCCAACCTTTGCACCATCTGCCCATCTGCAGGGACACTTGATTGAAAATTCTCCACCGAGTCTGCAACTCAGTGGCGGCCTGGCTGACAAGGCCACTCTGACAGTTTCCTCACAGTTTCCTGTGACTTCTGATGCAGTCTATGTCAGAGCTTCCCACCTGGGCTTCCCACCTCTGTCCTGCATGACAAGAAAACCAACCTAGTCATCAAAACACACTCACAAGGTCACCTGAGAGGTTCCCAGGTTCAGAGCAAGCCAGAAATGCTTTACCCTATTTTGCCCAAGAATCCTGAGCTGACCCCCCTCCCTACATTTGTTAATTTAAGCAACTCAGCCAGTCACAAGGCCACACTGCCAGGGCTGTCTCCTGTACCACAGCCTCCTGCTCTCCCGTTCATTTGGACTCAATCGCCATCAGGGATTAAGAACTCACCTTGGCTCTGTACCTATGTACTTATAAGACACCCCTCCAGGCTCTTGTCTTAGTCCAAGATGTCAATTTGTCATCCCAGAGGTATGTTACTGGAATCCCACCAAGTTAATTCCAATCTACCACTCCCAGGGAAAGTAAAGACACTAAAACATATGTATAATTTTTAGGATGCCAAGGGTCCCTAAATCCAGCTACAAAGATAGCTTTCTAGAACAAAGAGACCGACCCAGCACCTGCACATAGGTTTTACTCAGCTGAGAAGGGGAAGTGTCTTGAGGAAGAGAATTGTAGGAAGTAGGTGAGTACTGAGAGCTGAGCTAGGTAAGTGGCCTGCATTTACCCCTGCCATATATAGAAAGGATATGCAGAGAAAGTAATTTGCATTATGTTGTTGAGATGGTATCTAATCTATCTCGAGGCTCTGTCCCAGCCAAAAGCATGGAGCATCCTGTCTTCATCTAGCTCATATGGGAGAGCAGCAGGTATGGGTTATTAAGGAAACTCGCATGCCATCTTCAAAAATTACCACCAGCACCTTGGCTAGACCAATATACATTGCTTAAGGCCAATTGAAAGGATAAAGAGAAGTCCTAGCCAGCTCTGTACACATCAGTGCAAGGAAATAAGCTCAGGCTCAGCCAAAAATGGAAGCAATCGCTCTTCTTTCAAGGAGAGCTGCTCAGGTGGTCCTCCACATGTTACCCACCTGGCAATGCAGGACTACTGTCAGCAACTTTGTCAATACCACAAAATACGTATTGTAGTTGGGGCCCAAGTCTATTAAAATGAAAATTCTTCATCACCATGGTTAATCTTGGTGCTCGGGCACACACAGTTCTCTCACAAGCATGTCTGAACTGAGACTGTAATACAGCAGAAGGGCAGAAGGCCTTAGGTCAATACCAGCCTGCCATCCTCCCAGGACTTGAAGGAGGAGGCAAAGAGCCAATAAACGTGGCTAAGGTTACTGAAGTTAGGAACTGGTGAAGGCCCAGCCAGACTTCATGACTCTGTGAAGCCTACCACACCCATACACACTTTGACCACAACACTCCTGAAAATTGACAGATGGTCAGCACTGTTATTGTTGCATGGTCGTCCTGGGACACTAGAAAACAAAATCCTAAAGGTTGATGACTTTGTTGGCATGAACGCCACCCAATGACTCAGATTGCTCAGAATCTCTTTGTAAACTGATAAAGGGAAGGAAGAAAGGAGCAGCAATGTGAAGCAGATGACAGAGCCCGGTGGAAAGCTGCTCTTTGGGCTGCAGTGTTAGAAAACAGTAAGCATTCCCTGTTCCGGAAGTGTCCCCCAAGGCCAATCCCACCACGGCAACTGACCTCACAGTCCAAAACTGGCAGCAGGCTTCATGCTTTGGCAGCTGACCAATGTACGGGCTGCACACAGTTGGACACTGGAAGGTTACATGCCACTTCCATCTGTGGGCCACAGAGAAACTAGATTATCCGAGGTCTTCTCATCTTGACCTTCTTCTGTCTCTCTTTGATGGCAACAATGATAGGACAAACTGGTCTCTCTTGGACTGGGCCCCTGGGAGCACACAGTTGGTGCCAGAAGCAAGGGAAACCCCATGACTTTTGTGGCAGGTGGTGGGGCTGAACCTGCAGCTGTGACTCAGCGTGTGGCTCCCTTGACCTCCTGGCAGAGCTACTTTATTGACACCACTAGGGCCACCACCGAAACGAAATTCTGTCAAAGCTGATCCTGCGATATTGGTGGACACTTCATCAAGCATGAATTCTTGTACGTGCCTAACTGCCCTCTGCCTCTCCCAGATATGACCTCCTTTCCAAGTTGGGAGCATCTGTTTCTTTCACCCCAACCAGCCGGCTTCCTTCACACTCAGGTCCACTGTCCCAGACTTGATACTGACACGGACACTACCCCAAAAGGGAGAATGGTACCTGCATTAGCCTGAAATGCCTCATAATCAAAACCTTGATGTTTTGAGAGACTTCTTTCCAGAAGCATGGGCAGAGGAGTCACCCCTGGGGCTTGCTATTAATTATGACTTTTTGGGGATCAAGCTCTGTCCCAGGGCAACTCCCATTGCCTTTACAAAGTACCAATATCACGAGAGGCTTGCCGGGCACACACCCCACATCTTTCGCCTGAAATGATTTGGAATCCTGACTGCCATTTGCCTTGAGCACTCCTCTCCTGGTGAGGAAACCGAATGGACACTACTGTCAGGGCCTCTGTGCCATCCACTCTGCCTCCAACAGTGCCCAGTACTTGTACTCTGCAGGGACTGCTTCCCTCTGATGCTGACTGGTTCACCTGCCTGGACTGAAAGGATGCTTTCTTCTGTTTATAGGTGATACCTATTAGCCTACCCATATTGACCTTTGCATGGGAGGAGCCAGAGATGAGACAACAGAGCCGACTCACCTGGACTCATTTGCCGCTAGGTTTTAAGAACTCCCCACACTTTTGGGGGAATCACTAGCTGCTGCTGACCTGGCCCAATTCCCACATGCAGAGTTTACCTTCACTTTCATGCAGTAGTTTATTGACGATATTACAATTTGCAGGTCAAGTACATCGGACTGCTGGAAGGGAACACAGGCCTTGTCTGCCACCTGCTGGCCATAGGCTTTAAAGTCTCCTAAAAATGTTAATGCGTAGACAGAAAGTTCATCACTTGGGATTTGATTTAGAAAAGACTCAGGCACCTGGGCCTAAAGAAAAGAGAGGTCACTCGATCCACTCCAAAACAAGTAAATAAAAGACAGCTTAGGGAATTCCTGGGCATTGCAGGTGACTGGAGAATTTGGATACCAGAGTTCACCAAAAGGATAAGGCCTCTATATGATGTGCTGAAAAGAAAAGAAAAGAGTTAAATTGGACTTTAAAACAAAGTGAATCCTTCCAGACCATAAAGAAAGTTCTGCCAGCAGCCCCAGCAGTAGGCATTCCAGGCCCTTAACCTGTTTGCTGATAAATGAAAATACGTAGCCGGGCGTGGTGGCGCACACCTGTAATCCCAGCACTCGGGAGGCAGAGGCAGGAGGATTGGTATGAGTTCGAGACCAGCCTGAGCTACAAAGTGAGCTTAAGGCCAGCCTGAACTGCACAGTGAGACCCTGTCTCAAAAAGAAAAAAAAAAAAAAAAAAAAAAAAAAAAAAAAAAAAAAAAAAAAAAAAAAAAAAAAAAAAAAAAAAAAAAAAAAAAAAAAAAAAAAAATATGTAGCATCTGGGGTCCCGACCCAAAAGATATTACAAACTCCTCTTTGTTGTAGAAAGACTAAATCTCAGCCTCTCTTATTTTTAAAGACAACATCAGCAAAAGAGTTCATATGGTCCTGTAATAACGACATTGTGTCACACAGTCCTTGGAATTCCTACGCAGTGGCCCCAGATAATTAATTGATTCCGTCCCACTTTCCCAGTGCCTCGAGCAGTGGTTCCCAGCTAGGTAGGATTGTCGCAACCAGGATTGGGATTATCTGGATAGTCCTCTTAACTGTAAGGGGCCATTGGGGCCAGAACACCTAATCCTTCCTCTCCCTTATAGGTTTGGCCTTATGGTAAGATGGTAACAAGGACACCTTTAGAGTACTGTTCAGGCATGATTTACCCCTTCAAGACAGGAGAAATGGGCATTGTTAGGGATGGTCAGGCTCCTGCAAGGTGATGGATGGCCTGAAGGCACAGCTTGAGTTAGAATAAATGTTCACTTGCTTTCCTTTCACCCAGCTAAGTGCTAGTGTGGGGGCCGTCATTTAGCTTGCTGAACAGAGCAACTTTGTGGAGGAGGTCTGGCTACAAGCACTTCCCCCATGGTAACAGCAACATAGCCACCCTGATGTCTCCTGTCCGTGGCTGAGCTGCTTCTGTCTATAAGCAGGGTGTCCTCAGCATCAGACAAGGACTCTGTCTGCAGACCTGGCCTGCTAGCCAAAGGTCCACACTCATGAGCAGGGGGCCACGCTCAGTGGGCCAGGAGGTAGAGGATTAGTCAACTGAAAAGTAAGTCAGGGTTTGTCATGAAGCTGTCCTTCATATCGAGTAACACAGCCATTAGAAAACCCGTGGTGTCCTCAACTATTGAACAACTACAGAACACCATGTAGGACTTGGACCATCAGCTTGTGTCCTAGAGTCAAGTTGTCACCTTTTAAATGAGAAAAAACACCAGTGCTTTCAGGCAGAAAGGCCAGCCCTTACCCACAGAGTGAGTCTAGACTCCTCGCTGTTTTTCTGTCACCTTGAGCTGCCACCCTCAGCCGTGTGCCACTCTGCTTTGGAGCCAGTAGAGTATGGAGTGAAACCTTTACTATCAGCTAAATAAACCTTTGCTTCCTTAACTTTGGGTGTCATTTATTTTCTACTAGAGATAAGAAAAAAAAAAAAAATAACTGAGGCATAGTCCATACTCACTGGGTACAATTCAGCAGAAAACAGCAAAAAAGTAAAGGCAAAAATGGAGGAGCAGTGACAGAGAGAAAACCTCTTCTCTCCTTTACACTGTAGTCAGGCTCTCTGCCCCAGCACAGATGTAGCACTTACACCCGTAATAGCAGTATAAGATGGTGAATTAATCACAAACTCTGGAAGCTTCCTCCATGATTACATACGGCTTTGGGGTGACATCTGGATACAAACCCTAGTAGGCTATCAGTTATAAATAAGAAATGGTTGGTTGCTACTGTGCTGGCATTCTATGCTGGGGTTTAGATTTAGCTCTTCAGTTTAACCAAGGGAAATCAAATAGATCCAAGCTCCTGTTGAGTTTCACTTGGTAAAGATGGATGAAAATAAAATAACAGAGGTAGTCCTAATTCTCCCAGTTGTGGAACATAAACTACAATCTGCTCATAATCTCCTGAACATTAGCTCACCAGATGTTGCTTCTGATCTTTAGCTTTGTCTTAAATTTGTACCTCCCTTTTACTATGGAGTTCCCATGTATGCAGTTCTTCAAAGCAGCTCACACAAATGCAGTCTCAGCTCCTGTTTTGGCTTTTCTGCCAGTTAATGGAACTATAACGTGCATCCTCCCACTGGTACCTCCACCACACCTCTGTGCATTCAGGCCATCCATCACCTGGCAGGAGCCTGACCATCCCTAACAGTGCCCATTTCTCCTGTCTTGAAGGGGTAAATTATGACTGGACAGTACTCAAAAAGGTTCCTTGTTACCATCTTACCATAAGGCCAAACCTATAAGGGAGAGGAAGGATTAGGTGTTCTGGCCCCAATGGCCCCTTACAGTTAAGAGGACTATCCAGATAATCCCAATCCTGGTTGCGACAAGCCTACCTAGCTGGGCAGCACTGCTCTAGTCACTGGGAAAGTGGGACGGAATCAATTATCTGAGTAGGGCCACTGAGTAGGAATTCCAAGGACTGTGTGACACAATGTCGTTATTACAGGACCATATGCACTTTCTTACTGATGTTCCCATCTATTTCTTACTATTTCTTCCAAAATAGGAGAGGCTTAGATTTAGTCTTTCTACAGCAAAGAGGAGTTTGTAATCCCTAGGAGAAAACTGTTTTTTCTAAGATAATAAATCCAACATAGTCCCAGAAGGTCTGCAACAATTGCAAGATAACCTCTGTCCCTCCTTTTCCTTTGTCCTAACAATGTAAAAGAAAAAATCAAAAAATCAGAAATAGATGAACTGGAACACTGGAATCAGAACTTCCATGGTGACAAGTGGGGTAGTGCTGTTTCTATCGGTGAGATGAACAAAAGACATAATGGAAAAATGCATTTAGGAGAAGCTGATGGTCATTGTCCTGCATAAATTCTCTTTCATTTTTCATAGACCAAGATACACCTTTAGAAAGTTAACCGAAGCCAAGTGGCATAGGGACACAGTTCTGAAGTCCCAGGCACTCCAAAAGGCTGGGTCCAGAGAATGTAAGTTCAAAATCAGCCCGGGAAACTTAGTGAAGATGAGAAAGAAGAATAAAAAGATAAATTGAAATGTGGCTTGTTTCCTTTTCCTTCTGCCTTGATACTATTTTCACTTGGCTTTTACCTATTGATGTTTGCAATTTAAGATTGAGCAGTAATCCCCTTTCTTTTTAGTGTGCTAGTGTGCTTAGTTTTCTAAACACTATAAATATGGAAATATAGTGGAATTCTAGGAACAATTAGGAAAGTAGAGCTTGTAGAAGATCAAGGTGACAATGGGAAACCAGATTCTTTGCCTGCAGAAAGGAGCAAACCCCAAGCCCCTGTTCTACAGGGCAGAAAGAGAATAAGTAGTGGTCAGTGATACATTTTTCATTTATAAAAACTCAGGATGACTAAAAAAAGAAATATATTTTTTCATGTCCATTAGTCATTTATGTATTTACTTGTATATTTGAAATTTTTTGGTTTGTTAATGATAATACTGACAAAAAAAAATAAAAGCAACTGGAATTAACATATGACTTTCATAAATTCTTCTACAACATTCTAGAATGTTTGGAAACCAGCTCAATTACACTGTGATTTGAGCCCAAGAATCTGACCATCTGAATTGTAAGAATGATTTTGTGTTTTAAAAGTCATTAAGTTTAAAAGGGGAGGCGGCGAGGAGATGGCTCAGTAGAATAAGCACTTTCCTGGGAAGCACAAGGGTCTGAGTTCAATATCTGGTAACACCAACAAAAAAAAAAAAAAAGAAAAAGTCACTAAGTTTGAAACAGTTTGTTATAGCAGCTATAAAAGTACTAATACATTTTTTAAATATATGCAGTAGGAAACTAAGAACACATTCTATAGCAAAGACAACAAATTGCTTTATAACAAGCAACATTAATTCAAGAGAGCACAGTGTGTTAATCAATATGCTAATATTATTCCATTTACTCTAACGTTGATTCTCATAACAGTGTCAGGAACTATAACTACAATTTTTGTCACTTTATGGATGTTTCAATAAGGACCAAAGGGACATTGCAGCTAGTAACTGACACCAAGATTCAAAACTTGGTCTTGGTCCAGCCGGTTGCTCAGTGGATTAAAGCACCTGCAGCAGGCCCAGGGGCTGGGGGTCTGATTCCTGGGCCTGCTGTACCGGCACCACCTCCAGGGCACACTGAAGCAGCAATTGAGACTGGGCGGGGTAGCACCATCCCAGCTCTTGGGGGATGAAAACAGATGGATCACCATGAGTTCGATCTAGTAGTGAGACCCTGAGCACCCTTGTAGACCCTTCCCTAAGAAATACCAAAAAAAAGAAAGAAGGAAAGAAAGAAAGAGAGAGAGAGAGAGAGAGAGAGAGAGAGAGAGAGAGAGAGAAAGAAAGAAAGAAAGAAAGAAAGAAAGAAAGAAAGAAAGAAAGAAAGAAAGAAAGAAAGAAAGAAAGAAAGAAAGAAAGAAAGAAAGAAAGAGAAAACTGATTTGGCCTAATGCACAGGTAAACTGCAATACCTTCTCTTATATAACCTCTGCCACATGCTTCACAGACTGCATCTGTGAGAGTCTTTCAGCTAATGGACATACGGTCTTCTCTGCTTTCTTTCTTGGCTTATTGCTGTACTTTAACACACATCATATTCTTTTCTGTCTGGACTTTTAAATCCTTCATATTTATCAGGTAAAAACTCAGCAAACCTTGGACTTATCCTCTTCATTTTCTCATCCTATCTTACTAAAACAGAATACTACAAAGTTACTCAAAAACAAAATTGTTTTTCATAGTTTTACCATCTGAGAAGTCTAGTTTCAAAGTGCCAGAATCCAGCAAAAGGGCTCTGTTGTTATATCATTCTTTGACAGAAGTCATGGGAAAAACAGAAAAGTGATCACAAAAAAGTCTAACCCGCTGCCTCCAGCCCCTCGCTGTTGCTGCTCTGCTACAGGAGGCAGAGCCCAGCGGCCTAGCACCTTCCACTAGGCCCCAGCTCCCAACACTGTCACACTGCAAATTCAGCTTCTCACATGGATCTAAGGTGACACAGCCAGGGCATAGCACACCCCCAAATGATGGAAACAACACAGCGAAGCTCAAAATCAGCTTTTTCTTTTCCATGTTTGCCATCTATTCTCACAACCATGCCCTGGAATTTGTACAGAATCTTGATAATCACACCCTCAATTTCTATTTTGAGTCTTCTCCTTTTACCTCCTGTACTTTACCCTCTTAGTTTCCTGTTTGTCATGTGCAAGTGAACGCCCTGAACTAACACTTCACCTTTTCTCTAATTAGTGTGTCCAATTGCTTGTGCCTACTCCCTTTCTTCTACACTTGTCTACAATTTGATAATCTGGATCCATTCACCTTTTCTGCTTGTTACCTTTACCTAGTTTGTAAGGCACCAATCGATTGTTCTTAAATGAAATGAAGAAGTGCTTACAAAAGTTTACAAGTTCAGGGCTACCAGAAACTGTGTCCAGAATCCAGGATGCACCTAGCCTGGGCTGTTCAAGGACATTTAGCACTGGGTAGAGAAGGGACAGTATTTTATGTCAGAAGGTGATGGACAAGTTCTAGAAATTTTATAAGGCATGAGAGGAGGTTAGAAAAGCCCGTGCAGTACAGGAATATCTCAGCAATGCTGGAGTGCCTACCGGTTTCAGTTAGGGCAGATTTCATTGTATGTTCTTGGAGGAACTTCGCACTTGAATGAGATGACTTTCAAGAAGTAGCATCAGCAAAATAAAGTGATACGCACAAGTATGGAACATGTTTCCCCCAGAATCTGAAGAACAAGGAGACATTGGACTTATATGTGGAACCTGTTCCCTGTAGCTCTTAGGTTCTTGTTTTGGAGCAACAGATTGGAGTCAACAAAACAGCAAACAGCAAGAGGTTGGGAATAGCCCAAGGCTTGTTTATTAAAAAGAATAAAAGGAAATTATTTCCCTCTAACTGGAAAGAGGTCCTTTAGGGCAGACATTACAATATTTAACTTCATTCACCTTTTGTACAATTTTGAGGACCTACTGCAGTGAGCTTCTTAGTTCCGGGTTGATGTCTACCATGCAAGCTTCCCCCTTTGTGTTTCACTTCCTCTGTGGTCTCTCCCATTTGTTTAAGGATTTGTTCTTTGTCCCCTGTATTTTATTAAATCCTGATAATCGGTTTGCTCAAGTCCAGTATTTGCGCTCTCTGCTATTAGTTAATTAATAGCTCAAGTTAATTAACTTGAGCCACAACCTTTACTTTATTTTAAGTTAATTATTCAGGACCTGCTCCCTATCTGTCTAATTTCCCCTTCTCCTTGCTTCAGAGTCACGTCATGAGTCCGAGAGGGGCAGCTATGTCTTCATGCTGTCTGACATGGAACAGCCTTCAGTTCACAAATAATTTTCAGGAGTTTAACCAGGGTGGCAGGACACTGCAGCTATGTGTACAGCAGTGGCTCTTGAAGCTCATTCGTGCATGCCCTGAATGAGCGCTTCAAATGCACCTTTGTAGAGGGGGACATAATGGCTGCAGCGTCCCTTCCTGGGTAAAGGCGAATGAGGAAAGGCTCTGCTGATCTCTGTGTGTGTGTGACATCAGAGGTGAAGGCAAACCGCGGCTGACAGGCCACTGAAATTGGCCCTGAGCAGCTATTTTAAGCACATAATGTTTCTGATTTGATGGAATCCATAATTTAAAAAACTAAACAGTAGTTATGAAAGCCTTAGCCTAGCCTGCAGGATTAAGATTGTGATCAGCCATCAGGAGGGCTGCTCACTATTTGAAGGCTAGGATTATGCCAATTTGGATGTTAATTAGAGACAGAGCAAAGATAATCATGCTTCACCATTAGGTCAATACAATAAGCTAAGGGTTTAGCAATTTAACATTATACTGCTATGTTTTTTCCCTGATTTTGAGGTTATTTCTGTTTTAGGGGCTTACCTGGCATATGACTTTAAGAAAATGAAATACTATTTAATTGTTGAGCTACAATAGGTTTTGAGAGAGAGAGAGAGAGAGAGAGAGAGAGAGAGAGAGAGAACCAAGATACTTGCATGCTTGCTTATAATAATAATGAAAATACCTTTCACTTAAAAGAGAATTTAAAGAGCCAGCAAGATAGCTTAGCAGACAAAGTGCCTGCTTAGGGAAGTGTGGGGACTGGGGTTTGATGCCTGACACCACATGCTGACAAGCTGAGCCAGCAATGGAGTCCAGGCATGGTGGTGCAGGCCTGTAATCCCGGTACTCAGGAGGCTGAAAGCAAGAGGATCACTATGAGTTTGAGCTATGTAATGAGACCCTACACACACACACACACACACACACACACAGACTAAAAGAGAGTTTAAATTTCTACTAAATTTGCCTAGGTGATAATTGAGTAATCATATCTTTAGTATTAAGTTGTAAAAACATATAAATGCATAATATTAATAAATGCATATGTATACCAATTAAAAAGTCACTATGTCAATAACACTTTATTCTGCAGAAACAAATTAAAAATGTCTCTTTATTTTAGAAACGATACATTCAAAACCAAATACCAGAGGCTGGTATAAAAATAAAATAAACACATTCATCCGTGATACTTCTGCCACAGGCTTTTTCAACACCTGTTAACCAGTTAAGGAGAGGAAGCACTGAGAGATAAAGATACCCCAGTTCTGCAAGAATTCCTTCCCAAAATAGCAAGAGCTGAGCAAATTGTTAGGCTGGCAGAAGGCAGAAGTCGGACGTCAAGACTGTGTGTGGCAAAACAACTGTTTTCTATGGTTGGCAAGTCTCCGGTGTTTAAATCCTTCTTTGGTTCAACAGCTGATCTCCTCCTTTGTCATATTTTTCCTTTCTGTCTTCCCGGGGCGTGGCAGTTACTACCACTAGAGCAGGCTTCCTCAAGAAGCTGTTTCTGAAAGGGCACCTAGCTGTCCATGTTGTCTGATAGTTATCACTGTAGAAGTGCGATATGCCCATGACACATATAAAATGCAAACTTTAAGAGAAATAAAACGTTGTTAGCTTTAACTTAGGTCAAATAAATTTCAAAGCCATTTCAAAGTATAAAATTATCTTGGTAAATTTTTTTCTCCTCTACTGAAGAAAACTATCCAAGGCCTGAAAGATAGCTCAGCAGACTAAGCACCTGCTTAGGCAAGCACAGGGACAAGGGTTCGATCCTTGGCACCACATGCCACACTGGCCTGGCCCCTGTGCTGGCGGAGCCCGAGACCAGGCATGGTGGCAAGCACCCATAATCCCAGCTCCAAAAATAGGAGGATCACTAGAAGTCTGATCTGCATAGTGAGACCGTATACGCAATATGTAAAAAAGAAAAATATCGAGGTCCTGAGTTTGATCCCTTGTACAAAAACTCAAAACAAAGAGAAACAATAAAATAGACAAGCAAACCATCTAATCCAATCAAATATTTACTTTTATTGAAACTCAATTAAAACACTAACTTTCAGCTATGAAAAACTGAATACAAAAAAGATAAAGACTAACAAAGGACAAAGGAAGGAATACAGTAAGGTGTAGCATGAATGAAGAAATAACAGGTATGAGTGTTGTTCTCAGTCAAGGTAATGCCAGAACTTGGGGCAAGAACAGAAACAAAGACTGCAGCTAGATTCAAAGTCTTGGTTAAGTAATATTTCATCCATGATGGTAAACTCAAATGTCATAAATTTTAAAAAAGAGTAGGGTTTTGTGCAGGTTCATTTGAAAGTTTCCCTGGAACCCAAAAAGTGATTCCACTTGTCCACTTCACTCGCACCTGGAAATGGACCACAGTGCTAAGTGCGAAAAAAATACAGAAATCTTGATTTTAACCAGGTGTCTTTGAATGATGTAAGGTAAGGCCTGATGAAAAACAAGAAGGCTGAAAAGACGTTATGAGTGTGTTACCCATAGTCCTCTGGGGACAGCACCACTATGCGAAACCACCCAAAGGGACTATGGAACTTCATCAAGAGACAGAAGAACGACTCGAATAAAGAATCATTCTCATTTTGAGTATTTTGTCTTTGTTTTCATTTTTTAAAAAGAGAGTACAGGGCCAGCGAGATAGCTCAGAGGTGTAAAGCACCTGCTTAGACAAACGTGGGTGAAGTGCAGGGTCCCCAGTTCAATCCCTGGCACCACATGCTGTACCAGCCCTGCCTCTAGGGTATGCTGAGATGGCCACAATAAATAAACAAACAATCAAATAAATAAATCGTATACAACAGTATTAAAGCAGAAAAATCAAAATTATACAGAATTTCACTAAACAAAATAGCATGAATGTCGCAGACTTTGTTGTATTGTATAGTATTGTCTTCAAATGAGTTGTTCAAATTACCAGATATATGCATGTAAAATTGGAAGCAGTAAGAAATAATATATAAGAAAGTAAGAATCCAGAAATAGATAAAAGAATTGGAAAAATAGGACAAAACAAATTAAGGATTAACTGCTCTTCTCCATATACCCCTACGATTTTTCCTATCTTTTTCTCCTTTCTCTCCTCTTCATTGTTTAATCCCTAAATTATGTTTCTTTCTGGATGTTATTTTGTGTCTAGTTGATCCCACAAAGCCTCATATAAGTCATGGGGCAGATGCTGCTGAAGGAGCAGCGGTGGCCTGAGGGGCGGGGAAGAGGACCAGGGCAGAGCTTGAGGGGCGGGGCAAGAGAGGCGCAAGAAGCACAGCATGTGCTCCGTGCCCCCCCTCCGCCCCCGCACAGGATCTGGACTCGTCTTGGTAGGTTTATTACATTTTCATTTTTGTTTCCTGTTATTGGGTTATTCAGTGGGTGAATATCCTCTTGACTCAGCTTTGGCATTTCATGTGTATTTAAGAAACTGTCCATTTACTCTGTGTTTTCCAAGTTGTGAAAATAAAGATTTTATACATAGGTACTGATGATCTGGATTTTTATGCGGTCTGTAGTTATTTGAACTTTTTCATTCCTTATTGCATGAATTTGATTTGTTTTCATTTTTGATAAGGTTGGCTAGGGGTTTACCAATTTTATTTATTCTTTCAAAGAACCAACTCTTTGATTCATTTATTCTTGCATTGATTTCTTCATCTCCATTGGATTAATATCTGTTCTAATCTTTATGATGTCCTACCTTCTTTGGGCTTTGAGCTTTACTTGCTCTTCTTTTCATAGGCGTTTGTGGTACAGCATTAGATAATTTATTTTTGCTTATTCTGCTTTCCTAACATGTGAATTTACCACTATAAATGTCTCTCTTAAGACAGCTTTCATTGTATCCCACAAGTTCCGGTATGCAATTTCTCCACTTTTGTCTGATCATAAATAGTTTTAAATTTCTTCTTTAATTTCATGTTACCCAATGGTTGCTAATGAGGCTGTTATTTAATATCCATGTGTTTATATGGGTTCTTTTATCAAAAATTTCCAGTTTCATTGTACTATCGTCAAATAGTATGCATGGGATAATTCCAATTTCTTTGCATTTATTTAAGCATGCTCTGTGGCCTAAGATAAGGTCTGTTTTCAAGAACGCTGCATGTGCAGCTAAGAAGAATATGTATCCTGTTGTTGCTGGGTGAAACACTCTACAAAATTCTAATAAGTCTATTTCTTCACAGGCTTAGTTTAGTGATATTATTTCTTTGCTTATTTTTTGCCTAGTTGATCTATCTCTTTGTGACAGTGGCATGTTAATTCCCCCATTACAATTGTACTATTGCTCATTTGATTTTTCGTGTACATTAAAATTTTTCTTATGTAGGTGGATGCTCTACATTGGGTGTATATATATTTATAATTGTTATCTCTTCCTCTTACAGTTTTTCCTTAACAAGTATATAATGACCTTCTTTATCTGTGAATGGTTTTTTGGATTGAAGTTGATAGCGTCAGCAACAACTGAGTATAAAGCTAACCCTGCTTTTTTTCTGCATTCCTGTTGCATGGAATATTGTTTCCCATCCTTTGGTTTTTAGTCTGTGCATTTTCTCTTGAGTTAAATGTGTTTCTTGTATGCAGCACATTTTTAAACTTTGTTTCTTAGTCACTCTACCAGTCTGTTTCTTTTGATTAGTGAATTGAGGCCTTTTACATTGATGGTTACAATGTACATGTACTGGCTTATCCTTGTCATGTTATTATCCTGCTATGGTTTTCATACTTGACCCCTCTTTTTACTCACTTGTTTCACTTGGTGGTCCCTTTCTGTTGCTGTTCTTGAAGCTGTTGCTGTTTCTGTCTCTGGCTAGAATATCCATCCTACTCTTTGCAGTGTTGGTTTGGTGGTTATGAATTTCTTCGGTTGTTCTTTGTCATGGAAGAATCTTAACTCCCCACTGGATTTGATAGACAGTTTTGCAGAGTACATCAATCTCAGATGGAATTCATTTTCTTTTGGGACCTGAAATACTTCACTCCAAGCTCTTCTTGATGTGATAGGTTTTTGGTTTTTTGTTTTTTGTTTTTTGTTTTTTTTTGAGAAATATTCTGTGATTCTGATGAACTTTTCTTTGTAGGTGACCTGTTTCTTCTTTCTAAAAGCTTTTAATATTTTATGCTTCTGTATGTTATATTATTTTCTCATGTCTGGGAAATTTTCTGCTGTTCCTTCTGCAAATAGTCTTTTTATGTCATTTGTACTGACTCTTGCTGTTTTGTTGACACCTATTATTCTTATATTGTTTTACTTTGCATCATCTTGTAGTTGCTGACTTGTTATTCCCTGATTCCTTGTTAGTTTTAAGAGATCTTTCCTTTCATGTTCGCTAGCTGCACCACCATTTCATGGTCTGAAAGTCTACCTTTAGTGTCGCTCAAGTGGTTTTCCTGGCTTCCAGGGGAATTCTTAATTTCCTGGATATGTGCTTGAATCTGTTTCATGCATTCTAATTTTTTCCTGCATTGTTTATTCATTGCTTCCACCACTTTTATATTATTCTCTATTTTTTATCTGTGTCTTCTTTAGCTCTGCTGAGCAATTCTTTCATGATTATTGTCATTTCCTTTTTGACTTGAGAGATTATTATTATTATTTATTTATTTATTTGGTTACAGGGTCTTGCTATGCAGCTCAGACTCATAATGATCCTCCTATCTCAGCTTCCCCAACACTGGGATAATAGGCACATACCACCGCTGCTGGTTTTGGTACCTGGCACGTTATGTGGTACCAGGGATCAAATGCAGGTCCTTGCCCTTTCCAGGCAGGTTCTTAGACTGCCACACTACCTCCCCAGCCCAATCTGAGAGAATATTTCTGATGGTGTTTATTCTATAGCCTGGTGGACTTGTTTCTTTACTTTACTTACTATCGTTTCAGAAATTTCAGGAGTATGACTTACACATTCTTCTACATCCTTGTCTCTTGGATTTGTTCTGAGTGTACTGGAGAATTGAGATTGCCTTCTACACCTGCATATTGGCTTTTCTCAAGCTCCTGAGGAACACCCAGAGCCAGCAGTGGTAGGATAGCAGTTTGGCGTGAACCAATAAGGTTCCTACTACACTGGGGGGCAGGGTATGACTCACCGAGACTCCCACTAATGGTGGGGGTACCTGGCTGCCACTCAACAAAGCTGTGCGAGTGGAGGGTGTGGACCAGATTCACCAGGACCTCCCAGCTGCCCAGAAGCATCCTCCTAAGTTCTCATACATTCAGACCAGGTGCCAGCACAACCGCCATGCGTGCATGCTGGGGTGCACAGGCTGCAGCTCCCCAGGATCCCATGGGCCATCCAGAGTCTGCCTCAGTTCTCAAACTGTGGGACTGGGTGCCAGCAAAAGCTCTTTGTTTTTGTTTTGTTTTGTTTTGCTTTGCTTTATTTTGTTGTGTGTGTGTGTGTGTGTGTGTGTGTGTGTGTGTGTGTGTGTAGACAATTAAGTAGAGCAGGTTTAGGACTGAATACATGGATATGTTTCAGTGGCCCTGGGGCATAGGGGTTGTCATTGATTTTCTGGTGCCTGGTCCTGGGGTTATTACAACAGGTATATAATAACCCTATGTTTTTGCTTTCATTTTGCTTTTTTGAGACAAGGTCTCACTACATAATTCATGTTGACTTTGAATTCGCTATGTAGCCTACTCTTGCTTTGCATTTGCTAAAATTTTCCTGCCTCAGCCTTCCAAGCTCATATCGGAGGTGTGCATCACCATGCCCAGCCAACTATGGAAGATAGTGGAGAGTAGAATTATCAGGCTGCCCAAGAACAGAAAATAGGGCCAGTGAGATAGCTCAGTAGATTAAGTGCCTGCTTAGGCAAGAGCAGGGACAAGGTTCAATCCTTGGCACCACATGCCAAGCCATCCCCACCCCCACACACCCTGAGCTGGCAACCTAACCCAGGCATAGTGGCACACCCTTGTAATCCTAGCACTGGGGAAGCTGAAAACAGAAGGATCACTCTAAGTCTAAGCTGAGTAGTGAGACCCTGTACCAAATACATAAAAAAGAAAAGAACTGGAAGTGACTGGCTTCCAAGTGATGGCCTCAAAAATGGATCAAACAACATAGTTTTGCATAAGTATATTAATTTCCAGGCATTAATCCCTTTATAAACACATAGAACCTTGTCATAATTTAAGAGTTTTGGTCAACTCATCGGTAAGTTTTCTAAGAAAGAGAGCTTTTATATTTCAGATTTTTAGACAGTCTTGCTAATCCAATATTTTTGTAACATATAGATTTGTCTATACACAAGATGAATAAAATGTCATGTTGCTTTATGGTTTTTAATAAAGCCATATCCAGTTGTGAGTTCTCTCTCAGGCACATATAAACTTTCCTCTTCATTTTTTCTCATCATGGATTTCTCTCTACCCTGGAATTATACCAAAATCTAGACACCCAGTAATCCAGAAGTGTGACTCTTCTGGTCAGTGGTGTAACTAGATCACCACTGAGATGCCTCATGGGATCCAGCCCCTGGGGTTCACCACAAAGCAAGACCTTTCTACTGCAGCTTTCAAGGCCACAGTGCTTGACACTCAGCTCCAGGACATCTGAATCCAGACCCAGACCTGCTTAGGCACTGGTGCAATTCCGCATGATTGTCCCGAGCCACCGCAGATCCCACCACCCCTCTGTCTGCATGCTTCTGAAAACCTAACTCTTTCTCAGGCTAGAACCAACATCTGACCTGCCATAAAATCACCAATCCCCATCTCCCAGCAAAAATTTAAATATTATTTCAGTGACACACATATGTCATCTGGAGGATTCTTGTACCTGCATTTGCAAATTTTTGTTCCTATATTTCAGAAATACAAAAGACCTATCGATTTCCCCGGAATATACGACTTAGCTAGACTTCCAGGGAGGTCAAAGGAAGAGCCTGGATTTTGTTTTCACTATATCCTAAGAAAAAAGGGAACTATTTTCATTTATTTCAGTAAATCCACAACAGCAAAAACAAATCAGTGGATACATTATTCTTAAAATATTAAAATGAGAGAACATTTTCTTCACATGCAATCTAGATGGAATGTGAAGTTTATGTGGTATTTACCAAAATTACTGCCTAGATGCAGGTTCTTTTGGGTAAAAGTGTTAAAACTTGATGATACCCTTAACAATGTACTGTTCTTCAACAATAAAACATTTAAAAGTATTGATAGATATATAGTTTTATAGTTGGGTTTATAGATTTAGTTTATATAGTTATATAGCTATTTATATGGTCATGGCTCTGTTAAGAAAAGTAATTTTTATTTTATTAATACATTAGACATATACCATTACTGTTTATCTAATTAATCCTGATATTCCATTCCCTAACACAATACATTCAGGATTTTGCAAATTTTAACATTTTTATATATTGACATATTATCTTATTTGAAGAAGTAAAACTGTTCAGGTACAACTAACACATTATTCAATGCTCTATGATTTGATTTCCTTGGATTTCTAGTGATTAATCTGATGTCTCTAGTTTTTATAATCTTGGGATTGAAGGTTTGGGGTCCAGTTTATTTGGAGAAATGGCAGTATTCAGGAGTAAGTTATAACTCATTTTAAAAGACTGTTTCAATCCTGTCTGTCACTTTTTTTTTGTGGAATCACATAGTAGTAATTGATTAAGAATTGGTTAAAGAAAGAAGCAGGTGGTGATTTCTAGCTCCAAGATGAAAGTACAAATGAACAAGTTTAAATTCTGTGCTTATTAGATCCATAAATACAGTTCCATCTATACTAAATGGCTCTAATTTCCAAGAATCCTGTCCTCAGACCTGAGGCTACATCCCAGCTTACTGCTGGCATTCCAGATTGTGGTGCTCTGCTGAAACATGAGCTCAGTCACCAAATATAGCTGAGTGTAGTAAGAGGTCGTTGGAGAGCCTGAGGCGACAGTTGCCTCAAAGTAACAGCAAACCAGGCAAATCTTTAATGGACAGGCCAAGCCTGACTTTGCACTTCCAGGGAAGAGAAATGCCCATCTGAAATCCATCACATTTCTGGAAAATTCAAACTGACTTCAAGAGTGTCAACAAATTCTGTAACACTTGAAAGAATTTATTTTAAAAGGCAGAATAGTGTTGTGAAGTTGTAATGCTGTTTAGAAGATGCATTGGTTTTCCTTTTATTTGGAGAGGGAAAGTAATAGAAATATTACTGTTTTGTACCCGCAGACCTTAAGTTTAACTAAAGCCTCTATAGAACTACATTTCCACCATCAAGAGCATGTTGCACTGTTGCTGTGAATCTGCATCATGGCCTGAACTTTATACCCATGTATTCACTCATGGACAATGGCCTCCAGAAACCTTTGACAGAAAGGGACTCAAGTAAAAAGGAATAAAATTCAATCACTATGTTTCTGAGAGAAAAAAAAAACATATTTATGGAGCCAGCTTTTGTCAAGATTGTGCATGCATTATATTTTACAAAATATAAGAATATTGTTATATAGACCTTTACTCATACTTATCTCAACATTGCTAGCTAAATACTCATACACTATATTTTTCAGTAGCATTTGAACTTTAGATTATAATTTTAAAGGATTTTTAAAATGAATCTCTAGATAGAACAGATCCACCAAGAAAATTAGCACATATACATTCAATTATATTAGTGTGGGAGGATTAAATGTCTGTCTTTTAAAAAGTTAAAAGTTTACAAAAAGTCTACTAGTTTCTGGCTAAGTTAAATAAAAAATTACAGAACATAACACATCACATTGCTTTAAATTGAATGTGAAATTTTCTTAAGTCCACTATATGAAAATGCTACAATATAATTTCAGGCTTGTATCTTTTTTGACAATCCCTAAAATCACTAATTGCTATTACTAGTATAAAGAATATGAACACATATAAATTATTTCTAGAAGGTTAATTTCTAGCTAAATATAATTATTAAAATCAAGTAAATCAATTTTTCACAGAAAATAAGTCCTTATTATATAATAAATTTCACAATTTAATGTCTGTGATTAAGAGTTTGAGAAAGTAGCCCAAGAAATTAAAGGAAGAACTCTTTGGTAGAATTATCCAAAATGATAAAATCAGGAATTGCTCCCTACATTACTACAACTGGAGATAAGGCTCAAAAAAGTATTTGAGTGGTCAGCTAATATATTAATCACACCTCTGGGAAACAAATTAGGAGTCATACTTACCTGGCACCCGGATAAAATCATATCCAATTTAAGAAGAATGGGAAATAATTTTTTAACAATTTTCAGGCATTTCCTTTTTTCCCATGATTAAAAATAATAAACATTGAAGAATTAAAAATGCATATACAGGAATCACAAGCAAAAGCAAAAGCCTTCCAGACCCGCCTCATTACCCAGAGGCTGGCATTTATGTACAGACCAACAGTGTGTCCTCAAGATGGCCAACCTTGCAAGCGCACGCCTGAGGTTGGCTCTAGCAGTCATGGCCCCTCAACAGCAGAATGTTCTCCTTTCTCCTTGTGATAACAAAAATCTGTATCTCCTCAGAGGAATTGTTGGTCACGTAGCTCTTTCAAGCAGTGACCAGAACACACTGGAATTCAGTTTGGATTACAAAGGAACATAAAGCATAGCGGAAAGAATTACATGCAAACACATAAAATACAATGTAATAATCAATTCAAATGCTGAAAGATTTAGATAGAGTGAGAACACATGAAAATGAATACATTATGAAAAATTTCAGTGAATTAAACTGAAAAAATATTAGCACCAGATGTCCAAGGTGGCAAAAGGCAGGTCCTGTAGGTAGATGTCATTCTTAGTACATGATTCAAAAAATGAAAAGTACATCAAGAGTGGAAAACTATAGAAGACTGAATCTTACCAGAGAGGGGTGGCAAGGTAGTGACAAGGATCCCCACGAGTAGTGTAGACCAAATCATGAAGCTGTCTGCATCCATTGCTAAGAAGGAGACTTTAAACAACTTTATTAGGCAACTAAGAAGGTAAAATTGTATTTGTAGGATATTGTGATTCTTTTTACATGTCAGAAGCATCATGCCAGCAGCAGTGTGTCAGTTGCATTGGAGGACATGAATGTGGGACAGAAAATCATACAAGAAACCAGAATCCCAGGTGAGAAATACTATGAGCATCAACCAGGCAGCCAGCGAGGATGAAGAGGGAGGCAAGGAAAGATGCAACATTTTTGCCATGTGAGAGGTAATCAGACACTGGGGAACAGGGGAAGTCATTACAGAAACACAGTTCTATTCCAAGCATAACCTTAGAATGGTTGTATTTCCCACACCATTCATGGCTCACTCACCCTTATACTACTGCAAGGAAACCGTTCTGTTGTGGCCTCAGAGGATGAATACAGGCTCCAGGGAAGCAGGCTCCAGGACCCCTAGGAGGTACAGGTGACACATGTGGAGAAGCTGCGATGGACTGCAGAGTGGAACTGACAGCTTCAGGTCAGATGATGTAGCTCTGCTTGGAACTGCGGCTCTGCCTCTGATTTCCTGAGTGAAATCCACTGAACATAGCTGGAAGGTACATGGTTATGGCCATCCCCCATTCCCCCACTCAGATTTTCCCTATTATAAGCAGAGTAAACCCACAAGCATGGCTTTGCAGTCCAGATCCATGTAATTTCTGAAGTATTTTAAGCTGTCAGCAGCCAATGTGTTTAAGTACTTGAATCTCAGTTTTTTATATTTCTTTAGGATTTATATCTATGCCACAGATGTAAGCAAAATACTCATTTTGAGGATTTCCTCTCTCCATCTCTCCTCAGAAAAGGCATAGACTTTTTATTCCCACACCACAAGACGAAATGTTTTCAAAGGCTATTGAGTTACATAATACTTTTACCTACTACTGCCAACTTGACATATAATTCACTAGGAAAATGTTTCTGCTCAATGCATGTAGCAGTCCACAACACTACATCTGTTATGGTTTGAATTCACCCAAAAAAGTTTAAGAAAATTACTTATAAGGGTGCATACACACAGCTTTGTTTAAGAGAGCAGACTTTGATCAGGTATTCAGCTGGTCAAAATTAAATTATTGCATAAGAAAAATAAAGACTAGAGAAGTCATAGTCTAATATGTAAGGTAGGTTTTGATACACAGACATCCAAAGATAATAATACTGAACAATTTCTTGGCATTTCTTTCTTTCTTTCTTTTGTTCTTTCTTTCTTTCTTTCTTTCTTTCTTTCTTCTTCCTCTTCCTCCTCCTCCTCCTCCTCCTCCTCCTCCTCCTCCTCTTCTTCTTCTTCTTCTTCTTCTTCTTCTTCTTCTTCTTCTTCTTTTCTTCTTTTTTTGTCTTTTTGAGACGGGGTCTCACTATGCAATCAAGGCTGGCCTTGATCTCACTTTACAGTAGGAGCTCACAAGGATCCTCCTGCCTCAGCTTCCCAATTGCTGGGACTACAGGCATGCACCACCACACCAGGCAACAATAACCAATTTCAAAGTGCACAGCAAGTTCCAGGTCATCTTCTATGTAGTTTAAAGATAATAATTCATTTAGTCCTTGCCATGACCATTTGAGGAAGGTAATAATACTTTTTCTGATTTAAATATGAGGAAATAAACTCAAAAGTTTAAAATTCAAATCTTAAAGCCTCTCCAGCATCACGTAGCTTAAGGAATGGTGGGATCTGGATTGGAAGCACTGGCAACAAACCAGTGGAACTTGCCCACAGGGTCTCAGAAAGGGAATCAAGACCCAACACCCATATCTCACTTAGAGTCAGTGCCGTCGTGCATCACAGTACTAAAGGTGCTTTACAGAAAACAAGCAAACCTGAGTCACCAAGAAGCAGTTCATCTGTCCCATCCCTCTGACAACCTATGACAAGAATCCAGTATAAAAAGGCCTAGACTTTATACCTGAATCAGTCACATTTTCTACTGTTGAAGTAACTGCTCTGTGTTATTTTATTTAATTCACAATCAATCATGTTTTGTCGTTATTATCTCCCCCTCTCAAGTGAGGCTGAAAGAGGCTCACTTAAGCTTCCACAAGTCACACAGCCTGAAGAGAGAAGAGCTAGGATGGAAGAGGAGGCGCACCCCAAAGGGGGCACTCACCAGTGCTCTATGTGTGTGACAGACACTGAATACACCCTTAATGAGTACAGTGCGTATCTTCCAGGGTCCAGACTAGGAGAAGCTGTCCAGTCCATTTTAAATCTAAAGCAATTTTTAAAACTGAAGTGTTTTTTTTAATGTATTTAGTACAGAGTTTTACAGCATCTTACTACATAGGTAGGACTCATAATGATTCTCCTGCTTTCAGCCTCCCAAGAGCTGGGATTAGAGGTGCATGCCACCATGCTCAGTCCTCAATCACTGTTTCAGTGCGCCCTGGGGCCAGGGCAGACAGGGCCTGCTGGGAATCGAACCCTGGCTGCTACTCTCTGCCTAAGCAGGTGCTTTAGTCTGCTGAGCTATCTGGCCATCCCTTGAAGTTCTAATCAGAGCTCTAATACTATATCCATCGTACTGCAGTTTCAGCTTTTCTCATCCATAATATAAGCATGATGATATCTACATTGCTTGTCTGTTAAGGTTGTGGTGATATTTGAAAAAATTAGATATAGTGATATTTTCTTTGTAAATTACCTTGTGCAATGTAATACAAATATAAAGAATTGCCACTTATCAGATTGGATTTGTGGGGGGCCTACCTGTTAGCTCAATTGTTTAAGCACCTGCTCGTGCAAATGCAGTCAGGCACAGGATACCGCAGTTCCATCCCCACCTCCAACTGCCTTCCCAGACCCGCCCGAGCCAGCTTAAAAAAAAAAAAAATCATTCAGATTGGATTTATGAAGCTTCACAAAATAAAAGGACTACATTTGAACAGGATTGTAAAGGTATACATTACTGTGAAAGGTGAATACTTCTGAAACGTACAATTTTCATTCTGCAGGTGATCACTTTTTCTGCCTATAAAGGAGATTATTGCTGAGTTAGTTCCCTGCAGGTTTTCTAAGTACTATCAGACTCATAGTAATGTTATTTATCTACTTTGCTGTCTGGGATAATAATGATATAATTTCCAAAGTGTCTCCTATCCTTTTACAAATCTGTTCATTTCCTCCACTCTCAAACAAAGATAATAACGCTTATACTACAGGACTGTTGTAAGGATTAAAAAGTATAATGTGTATAACACGCTAGTATATCCTGTATCCTACATGTAAAAGCGGTTGAAGAATGTCAACTCTGTCACTAAAAGAGCATCTTAACTCAGTTGTTCTCCTTTGCACAACATGCAATTAGCTGCCATATTTTACTCTACCCTGATGATGATGCATAGGACAAGAGAGAAAGATGACAGATAAAAGACCCTGATTTGTACTCTTCCTTCATACTACAAGAAATCTTGCCCTACCACAATGTTCCTTTTGCAAAACTGAAAATAAAATAACGAGTCAAAAGTTGTAGGTAATTTAACCAGATAGGAAGGGGCTGACAACCACAGGTTTGTCTAGGACTGCCCAGTGTTGACAACCTCTCAGGGAGCTGAACAATTGCTCTTGCATGACAGTAACATTTTTAGCAAAGGCTACAAAGTTCTTATCTTTGCCCAGGAACAAGCTGCACATATACTAAACAATCTCACTGCCAGTGGATTAAAGCCAACTCATTCACCCTGCTCCATCTTATCCTTTCTGAAACAATTTTAGGAAATGTTTCAGAGCAGGGGACAAAGGTCAGAAAGGTACTTTTATTTTTCTCTTCTTAATATATTCTGCTGTCCCTTCCATATGACTGCATGTTCTGCCCTTGTGTGCTAGCAATTCAGTTTAATCTGATGTTATATTAGGGTAAGAATCATTTGCTGGTTTGGATAAACCAACTTATCATTGTTATTGCTACCTAAAAAGACAGGTCTTATGTAAATGCACATCTCATAAATTTAATCACAGTTCTCCAAACAGTTTTTAAATGTATGTCTCTGGACCTAGTCTCATGCATAAACCTTAAAGGTCGAAGGGCAAGATGTAAGAGAGCGATACACAGGAGAGCTGTGCAGGAGTCACACGGGGTCAGGGTACACTGTACTGGCTCTTGCTTCCCAGTTACTCCATTAATAGCAACCAAAAATAGAGGAAGACACATGGTGAAACCAGTGATTCCAAGCCACTGTACTCACAACTGAATAAAGACAACCTGGCTTGAGCCACAATTCTCTCTAAGCATAGAGAATCACAGAAAAGGACATGGAAAACTATGTAATTAAAAATTTTCCAGTAAATATTTAAGGATAGATTTTAGATGGTTTAAAAAATTATACATGTATATCATATATATCTCATATTATATATATATATATATATATATATATATATATATATATATATATATAATGATTTCTCATAAATCTATGGATGTAGAGTCAGGGACAGGGTGACGCATAAGAGTTAGGAATGTGATTCATAACTTTTAGTATGAGTCATTATGGAGCACAGCAAAAGCTACATAATAAATTCTATTTGAGAGCTTCACTGAGACAACATTGCTTGGGTTGGATTCTGCATACGTCAGTCATCACAGCTCAAAGTCTGTGAAATCATTCCCATCCAGTCCTCCATCCAAACATTCAATCCAATTCACAAATTGTTCAGTAAATGCACTGTGGTTAATAGTATCATGCTTTAGAGTCAGACCTTGCTAGGCCAACAGGGACTAACCAGAGTTAGTTACGTAACCTTCCTGTTCCCCATTTCCACATCGGTACATTTATTATAAAAATAGTGTGAAAGTTACAAGAGGAATACAGCAAGTGTTTGCCGTATCAGTATTCAAGATAACTGGAGAGACAGCTCAGGGGCATAGTGCCTGCCTGGTAAGCACCAAGTCCAGTTTGATCCCAGGTACTCAAAAAAAATATTCAAGTGGCAATTGTTATTCTAAGGGTATTTACAGCTTTGTTTAAATGGCATTATATGAGCTAACTGTAAGATAATCCAGGAGTAAAAGAGCACAAAGTTCTTATCAAAGAATTTGCAATCTAGTAAAGGGAAGAGACATATAAATAAAAAATTCTAACAGCTAGCTGACCACAGTTAGTATAATAGAAAACATAAATAATAAATTATAACTTCTCAGAGAAAAAGAAGACTACCTCCAGAGGGAGAGATTATAGAAAGGTATGTTAATAAAGTCCCATATTAGTAGAAATGTGGGTGCTAACTAATATCTGGAATCTAGAGTTTGCCATGTGGGGTGAAATTTTCCAGGTACAATGCATTCAAAGTTTGAATGGAAAGGAGAATGAAACTGAGTTATTAAAGATGTGGAGTCCCAAGCTAAGAAATTTAAAACATACTTACTTCCTGAGCTAGTTATAATTCTCGTTGCTGAGACAACCTACCTTACACCCAAAGTTAAAGGAGGAAGGGTTTGCTTAGCTCACAGCCTGTAGGGATATCAGTCCATGATCTCTTGGATCTAAGGCAGGGTGGCACAGCAGACCAGCATCACAGGGGAGATTCCACTCATATTAGGGAGGAGTTAGCAAAGCAAGCAAGGGGTGGCTGCAGCTCTTTCTATCCCTTATGTCCTGTCTAGCTTACTGAGGGCAGGGGGCACTCACACCCTTAGTGCTAGTACCCCTTGAGCTTCAGTGCGCCATGAGCCAATCCCAGCATCACACACTCTGCATCCAGCCACCTCTGAAAACACCCACGTGTGACTGCGTGATGCTTTGGAGGGACACCTAGACTCGAGCCACACACTTCCTTTGAAGAAGTAGTGAAGGCTTCTGAGTAAAAAAGGGAAGATCATAATTGTATTCTAAGGTGATTCATGAAGCAGGGGGGTTTGAAGATAACACAATGTGCAGAACGCCAGCAACTGGCGAATGTCACTACACCTTTGCAGGGCAGCTTTGCCTCAAGTGACCTAGTCATAGAAATAGAATTAAAATAGAGGCGAAAAAGGAACAGGGATTAACATTCCACACTTGCTAGCCAGGGCCTCAAATGAGGTCCTTTCAGGGCTCTACCTTATCAACCCACTAGGAAAAAATGTTCTGCAAAGATGTTCAGGTTAATGGAAAATGTCTTGTTGAGCTCACTTGAAAACGAGAAAACAGGTGGAACACAAGCAGGTGCCCGGAAGCAAGCAGATAAAAGAAAAAGGTCTAAAAATAAGACAAAGTATATGCAAATCAAGGGACTCAGATAAGAATGCTACTTTCTTTCTAGTAGTAGTTATATAAACAAAGGCTCTAGTTTAAAAATGGTCATAATATTTAGGCAGATGCCTCACAGGCAAAGATATATTGTATGTTTAAAACGTGCATCTTTCAGCCATTAGTTTAAATTACAGTAACATAATGCTGCACACACCAAAATGTCTAGTCAGACCAGGGAAATGACTGCAAGTATATAAAGCCACTAGCAATCTTATTTATGGTGAGAAAAAGGAGGAAAAAGTGGCACAACTACCTTGGGAAAATTTGGAGCAAATATTCTTAAAAATAAATGTAAGCATTCATTTACTCTAGGATGTCATTTGAACCATAGATATATATGCAAAGAAAATGACAACCTAAGTCCACACCAAAGCAATGAATGAGCAAGCCACTGATGTGTTTTAAGCTGGTTGATACTTCTTTTCTGAAAATACTTCTTTAGCTCTAGCACAGACAATAGACTGGAAGGGGAGGGCATTGGTGAAGCTATGACAGTAATCCTAGAAGGAGATAGAGTGGCTGGTGCTCATGCAGTGATTCTGAGAGCTGGGGATGTGGATTTATTGGAGGGGCAGATGAAGGTGACTTTGGCATGAGATGGCAGTAGATGCTACCTACAAAAGGAGAGGCCAGTCAGTGCTTTCAAGGATGACCCCGTGGGTCTTAGCTCAGACAACAGGGTGGGTGCCATAGATCCAGACAGAGTACCCTGAACGGAAGCCAGATTTCAGGAAAAGAAATGTAAATGTGTGGGCCAGTCAGCAACTAAAGGTAATTGAGGAAATTTCTATAGCCTTCTATGTAGAAGAAATATCACTGTAGGCTAGGATGACTGTGGAAAATTTTGTGGACACTCAGTTTGGCCCTGGTACTTTATACACCCTAGTTTTTTGTCCCTCTAACAAAATGAAACACTTACTTTTTAACACATGTTATACTTGTTAGAAAATAAGCAATAAGTGCATGGACATTAGAGGGAAGCAAGTCAGTCCCTATGGTATAAACATGGAACAGTTTGATAGGATTAGAACAAAAATCTATGGGAGCATTGAGCAGAAATGTCATAATCAGAGAGGTATAAGGGGATATATTCAACAATGGATTTTTTTTAAAAATCCATTTTTTAATTAAGAGTTGCCAAGAAACACTGGGTTTAGGAGATAACATAAAGAAGGAATTCCAGCCGGGCATGGTGGCACATGCCTGTAATCCCAGCACTGGGGAGGCTGAGGCAGGAGGATTGTTGTGAGTTCGAGACCAGCCTGAGCTACAAAGTGAGCTTAAGGCCAGCTTGAATTGCATAGTGAGACCCTGTCTCAAAAAGACAAAAAAAAAAAAAAAAAAAAAAAAAGGAATTCCTCCTTATTCTTTAATTTCCCCTTTCTGTGCACACTTGTTCTATAAGCAAGAAAGGAGTTACCATAAAAGAAGTGACTATGTAATTCCACATAAATAAGGAAGAGTTTAGCTTTGTCAGACTTCCCAATTCACAAAGTCAGGCAGACTCAGCAGCATTCACTGAATGAAGGAAACAGTACATCAAAGGCCATGGTCAAGAAAGCCTAGTGAGCATAATGGGTGACACAAACAGATGTCACTTCATTTCCTTCTGTTATTCTGATTCCTCTTTCAGCTCACACCTGTGGTCTCACGTGATACCCAGTTGACAGAAAAAAAGAGAAAGCCTGACCTGGGTCTTGTCCACAAGATATGTTGTTGCAGACCAAAATGAACTCTTGTTCCTCTACAATCCATATACACAGCCTAACTCTGATAGATCATGGTAAATGGAAATCCTCCCAGAGAGCAGGGTGCCAGGGGTAGTTAGAGTCATCAACCTGATGCATAGGGAGAAAGGGGAAGATACAATAATTACACACCTTCCTGGTTATCAGCAATTATTTAAGTCATATATCAGAAGCCTAAAAGAAGCAAGACTGAAACTTTTGACATGAAACATCTTAGGAAAAAGGATGTGACTTGACTTGTAGGGGTGGGCACCAGTTTTGTAAATCTCCATCTCAATCCATATCAAATAGAGATCATCCACTATTCAGGGACATGAACAACTGGACAGACAGTACGATGCTAGCCTCACTATTAGCCAATCTCAGCCTTTGATCTCTTGGAACTTGCACAATGGACCATAAGCACAGTAATCATAGTGACAATGAAGGAGGCTGCCAATAGCACTGGTCCCTTCCACCAAATGGACTGTAGCTGTTGTCACTGAGTATCAGTTCTATCAGGGTCTTTCATGGTACCAGTCTTTGTGAAGACCAACCAAACACTCAATGATAAATAGACTTCCATAGATCTCTTCTTTGCCAAACTGGGCAGCAATTCATCCTCACTGGAGACTCATACATACTCTGATACTCTTCTTTCCCTGACAAAAACCATGTGGGCTTAGTTATTCACACTGGCAAACGCAAAGAATCAATGATGGAGCCCATGTATAAGTAATCAAACCCCCTCTCCACACTGGAAAAACTCAAAGATAAATGTTCTTCTTTGAAAGTTATCTAGTAGAATTAGAAAAACCACTTCTGCTGATGTTGAAATTATGTGCAGAGGATGGCATCCCAATCAAATGATATAAAGGAGCATTTCCCTAGAATACTCTAAACAGCACTTGGGAAGGTATAATTATACTTCATTCTCACTTAAGGAAGAGGCAAATTATGGAAGAATAATGTGAATGTGAAAGTATCATCAGAATAAAAATAATTGGAAAGTGGACAAAAATTAGGAGAAACAAAGTAACTGGATTAAAAACCACCTATTTTCTAAAAGCACAAAGATGACTCAGAGGCCACAGAGAACTTTAAAAACTTTGAGCTAATATTCTCATAAAGAACCAACAAAATCTAATCTACATTAAAAAAGGATATGATATTGAGAAGAATTACAAGAACATAAATTTCTCTTGAAAATTAATAGAATTATTTGATACAAATATTTTATGAATAATAAAATATTTTATGAACAACTTGCTAAACTAAAAAAAAAAATTCAGAACTTATTGGGTACATCAAAATAGGGAGATGATATAGAAATAAGAGAAACGAAGTTTTAAGGCACATGAAAGACTGATCAAAGTCTATAATCCATTTCACAGGAAAACCCAGGAGAAATGATCTGGGAGACCAGAGTTGGTGGTAAAAATAAGAGTGTAAAATATGTGAAAAATACAATTGTAAATTAGCTCAGGATTAAAGAAAGCTGTGACTCAAATAGTTAACTCAGTAAAACTGAGAGGTTGCCTCACTAAATTAAAGAACGAAATCAAGTACAAAAAGGAAGGTAGGAGAGCTTTATTAGAAGTATAAGAAGGAAAACAGCTCCTGGCTGGGGGGGTCCAGAGAAGGTTGCCCCGTTGACCCTCTGTCCAGCACCTTTCATGGATAAACAGAGCACAGGGATTTGCTCAGATGTCCACTGGTCACTGCTGTAGTTGGCTCTGTGAGTTTAAACTGCCCGTTGAAATTCAGGATCTCTAAATTCATAGCACAGTTTAAAGGAGACTGATTTTACAAAGAATACTAGTTATTCCACATTTTAAAATTCCTCAAGTTTACCCCTACACATGGATGGGGATTACATTTCATGCCCGCTCCCCAAGGAACAAAATCTCAATTTCACTGCCTGTTTGTATTCTTATCAGTGCAGTTGACCATCCTTGGTCTTTACCCCTGCTGGCTACCTACTCATAAGCTGAATAGCTAACCCACTATGGACAGGAGTATCTAGATTAACATGGTTCTATGATAACAAAGTTTGATGAAAAACAAGCAATCTATAGCCAAACATATCCTTACAAAATTTTAGTGCTCTAAAGATAAAGAGAAAAGTCTACAACCCTCCAAAAATAAAAGATATTTCAGTGATAATATAATGGAAATGAGAGTGGAAAATACAGTACACTGAGCAAGAGCTTAACTTTGAAGCCACCATGCCCAGGTTGAATTCCTAATTTGTCACTTGACTAGTTGTGTAGATACAGAGGAAACAGATAAAACTCCCAATGTGCTAGAGTTTTACCTAGTAAATATAGATAAATATACTGATAATATTTTATCACGTCAAATATACTGAGTTCATGTTCCCTCAAATTGAAAGAATAAATTCTAAGGAATGATGGAGGCTAAGAATAAGAAAACTTTATTAAGAGAGATAACACCTGAAAGATAGAAGGGGACCTGAAAGTTGATTGCCAACAAACTTGCCTCTCATAGGAAGTTTTATTGACCAAATTCATGAGGTGGGTCAAAGCTATGATCAACCAATACGATCACGAGTGCAGTCACACGGGTAATGGTGACCCAATAGGAAAGCAGGTTATGTAGCAGGTATACATGGAAAGAACAGAGATGAATCAGGGCCAGTGAGATAGCTCAGCAGATTCAGTCCCCCTGCACCACATGCAGTGATGGCCTCACCCCCTGGGAATGCTGAGCTGACCACAGAAACTGGGCATGGCGGCACACTCCTGTAATCCCAGCACTGAGGCTGAAAAGAGGAGGATCACAGTGAGTTAAAGCTGTGTGACACACCAGAATTCAGTAACAATAAACTAACATTTGGATCTGGTCACAAACTTGACTCCATAATGAATAGCATAACGGATACCGATAATACTGTTTTGTTGTTTTCCAGTTTTTAGAACTGTTGGGGTTCATGCATTGTGTGCCAGTTTGGCTAGATCTGATCCCTGGGGTGTGGGGGGCTCCACCCCATAGGGTGGGGAGGAGCCCACCATAGGGTATGGAGGGGCCCACCTTAGGACAGGGAGGACCCGCCACAGAGCGACTCAGCACTTAAAGGGTATATAAAGTGATTGAGGAAGAATTCTGTGTGCACTTCCTCAGAGGAGCTTGATTGACGGAGCGGCCGAGCGCTTCAGCCGAGCTCAGATCGCTGCAGCAGCACCTGCCACCTCCTCCGAGGAGCTCAGGTCTTCCTAGTCGTGTGGAACAGAAAAGGTGAGGCTTGATAGATGCCGCGGCACTTGCTTCTCCTCTGCTCCTCGTTGTTTTCTGCCACCACGAACTGCTACCCTTTGCCTTAGAGTCAGCCAAGCATGGACTGAAACCTCCGCAGACCATGAGCTAAATAACCCTTTCCTTCCTCAATTTTAGGTGTCTGGTGTTTTGTCCCAGCAACAAGTGAAAAGTAATGGAGAGAAGAATATATAATATAATATAATATAAATATACATAGTAAAAAGTACTAAATTAATTAATCAGTAAAAATGAAAAAATGATATGAAAGAAGTTAAGTATATTATTTGTCTTTAAAAAAAAGAGCTCCAAAAATAGTATCCAAGGCCTGAACGGTTCTCCCCCAAACTCATGTACTGAAGCCCAACCCCTTCATGAAATGGCACTGGGAGATGATGAAGAAGAAAAGGAATTTTAAAAATAGTCAAAGAAGAAACAAAATCATAATTTTTGAATTAAAAATGCAACCTCAGGACAGAGCCTAATTTGAACTGTTTCTTTTCCCCTCATTTCTAAATCATGACACTTTCCTTTTACATGCAAACGGTTTTCTTCCCATTTTACTTAGAAATAGACTACCTTTTCCCCTATAAAATAACCCTTCCCCTAAAAATCGACTGCTATCTTTCTGTAGGAGGCCCATGTTCATGCAGTTACTCAAGCCAAGACTGAGATGATACATTCTCAAATTCTGCAGACTTCTACCTGCAAAAACATCAATATTCCCAGATCCAAACAGTTTGTGGAACTGCTTCTATTCTTGAATGTATATTAACATGTCTGTTTCATAATCTCTTTCTATGCCTCTTATAGTTTTTCCAGTCAACAAAACTCCAAATAGGCTATGTTTAGAGAAGGATAAATTCCTCGAGTCAGCTTCAAAAACTTTTTCATTCAGTCTAGTAACAATGAGAACTTTTGAAGTTAAATACAGTTCAATGAATGTATGAGGGCCAGGGCTGTTTACTTTTATTTATAAAAAGAGACATCAGAAAGTACATTTATCTCTCTCTCTCTCGCAGATGATACCGGACACAGATAAAGGATGCTCATCTCCAAACCAGGAAGGGCTTCACTAGAAACTCAATGGAAGTTAGGAAAATAAATTTCTCTATGCATTTTGTTATGCATCTTTAGCAAACAAAGACAGATGGTAAATAAAACTTAAAGATTTAATAAATCAAATAGTAATTTTATAGTTCCTATATAAATTATATCTGATTAAGCAAAGAATATATAAGGGATAACTTTGGTTTATGAAAACAAACACGTTTAAAAAAAGAAGAAAGGATTAGTGAATTTTTATTGTACTCATTCGCCAGTATCTAACGAATCAGTGGATCTAGATATTGAATACTGATGGACATTAACTTTGTGAAAATATATCCTAATACAATATTTTTATATGTAACAAAATATTATCTAAAACCAAAAATATTTTCTTTTTCAACTTCAACATTAATCATGCCTCTAAACAGAAGAACTGAGAGAGAAAGAGAGAGATGCAGGGGGAGAACATCAACACATGCACTAAAATATAGCTAGCACAAGCTCATAATATTCTCATTTCAGAGATGTTAAAAATAAAAGTCAGTCTGGTTCACAAAACTGAACAAAATATGTTGTCTTACTTATTTTCTCACCCCTGGGACATAGTACTCAACACCCACAACCTAAAGGAGGACAGGATCCTCGGGAATCACAGTTTGTACAGCCCATAGTCAGCTGTCTTCAAGGCAGTGTGCCATGGCAGAGGGGGATGGTAGAGGAGAAGCAGATCAGGGCATGGTAAGTGGAAACAAAAAGTGAGATCAGGGGAAGGGAGATATGTCCTTCTAAGCACACCCAGTGGCCTACCTCCTCCAAGCGGGTATTGCCTCCCAAGGAACATTTACCTGTAAACTCATCAGTAGTCTAATCCACTTATAAGTAACATACTATAATCCAATCACCTCCCCAAAGCTACACATGTGAGCTCTTCTAGACATGAACCACAACATAGGATCTTGGGCCTGGTAGACAGATGAACAGCAATGAGAAGCAAGACTTGCTGGGATAAAACCTAGAACCACGTGGAGTAAAGAAAACCTTATGCTCAAAGCTCTCATGCCAACTAGAGTTTGGAGTATCACACTTACGAGTCCGATGCCCCCAGGAAAGTGACTGGAAAACATAGAAGGCTACGGTTCATTTCCTTTTATTTGCTTCTTAAGGATCTGTTCCCAAAGAAAAAGAGAGAGATCGTACAAAAGAATTATGAACTTTGAAAGAAAAGTAAGGGGGCTTCCCCTTAGCTCAGTTGTTTAAGTGCCTGCTTAAACAAAGCAATCAGTCTCAGGACGCTGTGGTTCAATCCCCAGATCCTCAAGCCAAACCAGACCTGCCCTGAAGGCATCCTGAGGCTGGCCAAAAAAAAAAAATATTTCTGAAACAAAAGTAAGAAGTGAGCCAAAAAGTTTGGGCTTCATAAGACCATTTCATCTACTCTTCCACATACACAGTGAGATGACTTGCGGGGGGGACATAGAGAGAAAAGTTTTATTCAAAAAAACACCCTTAAACAACAGCACCAGCAGGAGCAGCCCAGCCATTATGCTGGCACAGAAGCCCAGCAGCAGCAGGACCGTGTTTCTGGAGGAGTCCCACAGAGCCAGCAGTTGGTGAGTGAGGTGGACCAGTGCTGTGCTTCAGCACACAGACACACGGAACAGAAGCTGGTGGGCAGGGCCACTGTTTTATTTCAAATGGCTCAGGCCAAATCCCAGCAGTAGAACAGCCCTGGGTTGCTTCACTCCATAGTCCTGGAGTGGAATGAGGGAAGCGCCGTCCAGTCACAGTGGACTGCTGGCAGGTGGGAGGCAGACTCGGGGAATTCTGGTAAGAGGTAGGAGCTGGGACTGCTCAGACTGTGCTCTGGTGACTGTCAAAAGCCAGTCTTAGCCCCCCCCCCATCCAAAGGACTGTTCCTCTGGTCTGTGATCAGCAGAGCAGTCTTGGTCCAGTGGCACAAGCAGGTAAATAGCCTTGGCCTTCATTGAGGCAGGGGCACACGCCTGCCCTATGGCCAGTGAGTAAAAGAAGTTAGTGGTATGGAGCAAAGAAAGCAGTGCAAAGTCTGGAAGGAGCCAATTACATACAAGCATCTTGTGGCAACCCAGGGCCTTCCCTACCCAAGGGTGCTACAACCCAGGGAAAGTGCCACACAGGAGAAGTGGACATCCAGTCACTGTCAACTGAAGACTAGTCCCAGCCTCCACATCTAGAGGCCAGGATCTCCCCCAACCCAGCACAAATCCTACTGTAAACTTGGCCAGGTTATGAACTTCTGTTATTTGACTTTGATACTACCAAGAATTGTAAAAACCAAAGGAATTTTATTATTTTTCTTGTATTGGGTTTTTTTTATATGGTTTTCCTTTTTGGTCTAATTGGGACTTTTCTGTTTTTGCTATTTAAGTTTTTTACCTTTATTTTGTTGTTCTTTTCATCTTCTCCCTTCCCTCAAGTATCTCTGGATTTTATACTTGCATGTGAGTGAATATTGTCTCTTCTCTTTCTGGTTCACTCAAGATTCTTTGGCTTTCTTTCCATTCTTTTTCTTTTGAATCCTTCTCTAGCCTTCCAAACCTTGGGTGCTCATTCTTACAGCCTTGTTTCTGCTCTATTTCTCCTCACGCATCTCTGTGCTGCATCTTTTATCCCTCTTCAACACCCCAACAGGGTAAAATCATTCTACCAAGGGGAAATTCATTGCATGGTTCTGGTATAGGTTGGATTTTGTTTTATAACTATAGAGTACAAACTGTACTGAATGCAAAACTGCAGTCAAGTACCAAAAGACTAAGTGCTGAGCCAGATAGATAAATTCTCATCCTTAGTAATTTGGGAAGGTAGATTCGTGGGACAGACACAAAGACCAAGAACAACCTACACCTAGAAGGTATCACCAAGAAATAGACATTTCTTTAAATAACCTCAGCAATGATGACAAATATATGTACCATAAGAAATCTGCCAGCACCAACATAGAAAATAAGACAAAAGAAAAAATAACAAGAAATTAACAGAAGCAGAATGCAACCCTAAAACTTTAGCACAGCCAGGACAGGTCCAGAGCACAGCAAAATAAATTGGAAGCCGCACACTGGAATGTTATAAAATGATAGCAGCAGAGGTGAAAAAAACAAATGGATGTGGCTATAGAGAAAATAATCCCAGGCAATGGACAGAGCTACTGGCACAGTACCTGCCTGGCTAGCACAAGATCCTGAGGGTTTTTTTTGTTTTGTTTTTTAAATTGTGTAGGGGGTGTTTTATTTATTTTACTGTCTTAAAAAAAAAATAGGCAGTGCTGATCTAGGTCACTTCGAATTGAGGAAACTCTATGTAAAAAATGAATTGACCTCATAAGGAAAGTGACTGAAACCAACTTATACAAAATTGTTCTTGTTTGTAATAATATATTAATGGAGAAAATACCAAAAACACAGCATGGACTTTTTTTACTATAGTTTATAATTAATCAAACTTCTGCATATTTCTTTTTGAAGTCTCTGCTCAGCAGCATATGCTACACAAGCACACACATGCTGACCTCTTACCACATGAGAATTAGTTTCCATCTCCAACTCCTGACACGCTTTTTTACCTGTACTTCGAGTACATTGTATTTCTATTATAACATCTTTAAGTGGTTCATTTTAACCTGCATATTACATAAAGTCTCTTGATTTTTAAAAGCTTTTTTAGCATTCCTGCATGATGGATTTCACAAATGAAGCGTATAACTGTATGACTGTACTCTTTAAGTTAATTGACAGCTATAGGAATTAATCAAATATTAATATTTGATTTTTAAGCTATAACCAAGATGAGACTGAACAGTGAAATAACAGAAAAAAAGTAAATGAATAAATAACAGTAATTTTTCATCAGAGGCCACTGATAATTTTGCCTTTTGAAAACCGGAAGAAATTGCCATCTTTGAGTCTCCAATGTTCTGGCAAACCTAGTCGTTTCTTAGCTTCTTCAATGAATGTCCCCTTGAATGGCTGAAATAGTGACTTTAAAGAATCAAAGTTCTTTTCTGGTCTGAGGTAGCCAAGAATGGCCACATTGAGGATTTCGCCATAGAAGTCCTCTTTAAAAGTATGTATGATATGAGTTTCCATGGATTTTTTTCAATTTCTTGGGCACCTGCGACACACCGCGGGCGGTCCCTCGCACCTCTGGCCCAACAGAGTCTGCCAGACAGCTCAACAGGCACGTCTCTGGCCTGGAGTAGCGCCCAGGGCAGAGCAGCGAGGACCGGAAGCGCGGCAGGGAACGGCGCGCCTGCGCAGTAAACCTCAGTCATCTCCTCACAGCTGCACACTTCCGTGGTCCCACACGCAGGCACCAGCTCGGCTTCCGTAGTCCGCCCCGCGCCCCCAAATCCTGTTACTAAAAAGAAAAAAAAATAATAACCTCCAAGATAAAAATATAAATGACCATGAAAATGAAAGATATACCCAACAAATATAGAATAGGCACAAATTTTTTAAAAAGACATTCAGGAAATTGACAAACCATGAATGCCCAACATAAGAAAGAAATGTAAGTCATGAATCAGATCCAAACAGATATCCAGGATGTTAAGATTTTCAGTGAAAGTGTACTAAACAAATTTAACAAAGGCAAAGATAGAATATGAGATTTAGAAGAAAGGAACGTAGTCAGTGACCAGAAAAAGAAAAGTATCTTAGAAATGGGCACCATGAAAAAAAAATCAGTACTAAAGCTGCAAAGATGAATGAAGTAAAGAAGACCCACAAAAGATTTATCCAACTCAGTAAGAAAGGCAGAGATAGCACAAATGCCATTAAAAAACAAGAAAAGGCGATAGGAGAAATGTTCCCAAATTCTTTCCCATGGATAAAGAATTAGACAAGTAGAATAAACACAAAGAACTCCAAATAGTCATAACCAGGATAAATCTACACCAAGGCATATAGTAATCAGGCTTCCAGAAAATGAGCACAAGGAGAGAATATTAAGTGTAGTCAGAGAAAAGAAATAAATCACTATAAAGGAAAACCCAACAGAATCACAACAGACCTCAGTACACACCCTCAATGAAAATTTAGAGTGAAGTATCTCAAGCCCTAAAAGAAAACAACCTCCAACTCAGATTGGTGTACCCTGCAAATCAATCTTTCAAATTTAATGGAGAAAAAGATATTTCCATGACAAAGAGCAACTGAAGAAATCCATGACCTCCAAACCATTTATCCAAAATTCGCTGAATAATATTTTAGAAAGAGATAAGGAAGATCACAGTTCCAAGAACACCATTAAGAAGAAGCCTCCAAGCCGGGCATGGTGGCGCATGCCTGTAATCCCAGCACTCGGGAGGCTGAGGCAGGAGGATTGTTGTGAGTTCAAGACCAGCCTGAGCTACAAAGTGAGCTTAAGGCCAGACTGAACTGCATAGTGAGACCCTGTCTCAAAAAAGACAAAAAAAAAAAAAAAAAAAAAAAAAAAAAGAAGAAGCCTCCAGGCAAAGGAAGCAATTGAACAAAGGAAAGAGGATTCCAACAACAGGAACTCCACAGGAGAAGGATAAGCCAATGAATATCAGTTATAGCCATCAATTTAAATGGTCTTAATTCACCATTTAAATTGAAAAGAAGCTAATGAGTAAAATGGATCAAGACTCAAAATCAAACAATACTTGCTTTATGTTGGTCTTAACCATCCAGCAGAAAAGTATAAAAACCAAGTATAAGAAGTAAAGCCATATTATGCTGAGCTGTAAAAGACTCATGTCAACAACTTCTGACATTGCCAAACATACGGAAAACCCAATACTATTATGGACTACTGGACTATTTTGGAATACTTTGCTGAATTCACACACCTATAATATTTTTTTTTTTTTTTGAAGGGAGGAAAGGTTTATTTCATTCACAGTTTGCGGAGGTTTCAGTCCATCTTCAGCTGGCTCCAGAGCAGACGCAGGAGTTCACGGCGGTGGAGAACTGCAGAGCGCAGAGAAGGAGCAGCAGCGGCGGTGTCCCTCTAGTCTCTCCCTTCCTTCTATGCTGACTGTGAAGACTGGCACAGAAGCCTTTCTCAGCCCTTGTATATACGCCTTTTGGGCCGAGTCACTCTAGGGTGCCCCCGCACCCGGGGCGTGGAATCGCCCAGCAGATCCACATGAGTTTTTCACAGCATCTGTTTACCTTTTAGATTTTCATTACTCTTTCAAGTCTCACACTAGGAACAAAACACAATATTTGCACATGTGGATCTCATTTATCACGCCAGTAGAGTCTCTTGCTGCAACATTTACCTACAAAAGTCTCGAATTTATCTTTTTATAGCTAAATAGTACTCCATTGTGTAAAAATATCATAGTTTTTTTAATCCATTGCAGAATAGTTCAGAAGACTATATTGTTGATTTCCACTGGTACTTTTAGTGTATTTATTACAATTTATTACAGGGATTACAGGATCTAACTACACAGATCGGAATCTGAGTGATTCTCCTGTTTTCAGCCTCCCAAGAAGTGGTATTATTTTTTTTTTTTGTTTTTGTTTTTGTTTTGCCTAAAGGATTTTATTTATTTTTTTAACTGAATATATTCATTTATTCTATTTCTTTTTTTTATTTATTTTTATTTTATTGAAATACAAATGTCAATCAGACAGTTTCAAAACACCATAACCATACAGAGTCGATGAAATAATTCATTGCAAACTGTTTTCATAACGTTTTGGTATTGTACAAGGTGCATACATGATATTATATTTACAGGTTTTTATATAGCTGAATTATATCAAAGATTGAATAATTATTTACCTAGTGGATGACCATAGCACTAAAAGCCGACATAATATCCTTTCCAACCACCATTAGTGCAGATCTTGCCTCTCATAGCATTATGTAGAAGCACAGCGTTATCTATCCCAACTGTACTGTCTATACACACACATGATGATTTTTTCTTTCTACAACCCTTCCTTTGTCTACACCTGTCAAAAGTGGGAACTCTGTTGACATTCAACCACCTTATGTGCTTGAACTCGACACCACAATCCAACACAGTCCAGCATTCTGCAACCATAGGGAGTTATTCAAAGAAATTGTCGACCATATCCATTTACAGCTCAGCTTAATATTATGGGCTCACGATGTATACTTCATTTTTATACTTTTATACTTTTCTGCTGGATGGTTAAGACCTAG
>PVKA01017272.1:0-46129 GCA_004027165.1 Ctenomys sociabilis | reverse complement strand
CTGCCTCAGGAGAGGTTAAGTTGCTCCAAGCAGAAATTGTGCTAAACAGCAGAGAAAGGCAGATTCTACCCAGAGAGCAGTATCTCCGTGACACCTGGAAATCCCTTGCTAATAGTTTTGTCAGCTGACAAGTCAGGCAAAATCAACAAATAAGTAAAGGATAGGGAACAAATGTCAAAGAGGAGATAGGAAAGTTGTTTTTCCCATATCTTCGGCGCCTGCAAAGGTGCTTTGTGCATGTGTTTTGTTCTCAGCATCCTGTTCCCAGTGTACATTTGTGATAATGAGAATTAAGGGATTTACAGATAACCTCCAAAATACCAAGACTGGAGCTCCAGAAATGAAAATCTTCATTCCATTTAATCTTAATTCGCCTCTTGTACCCAGTAAGATTTTTAGGACACCTAAACTCTATTAGCATTTCCCACTACACAGCAGTCTAACAGAGGGTCCTTAGGTGAATTCCCAGTAATTCATTTATCTTTTTGTTTTGTTCATGCAGTACCAGGGATGGAACTTGCAACCTTGTGCTTGCCAGGCAGGTGCTCAAGCTCCTGAGCTATACCTCCAATGCATTTAACCAGTAAACGCTAGGTTTCCTTTATTCTAACTTTGTTTCAAGACATGTAATTCAGATGCAAACTAGACAGGACCCTTGACCTGACAGATGCGACAGTTTAGTGAGGGCTGGAGGCTGCATTTATGGAGATTACCACATGTTCTGCAATAAAACAGTGATTGCTCACAGGCATAACTTCTGATGCTGTGTGATCAAAACCACAACTCGATCCAAACACACCCAAGCAGCTCACAGAGAAGATGGCACAGTTACATTCTAAACTGGTCTTTCTTTCAAGGATGGCCTTTTGCAATTCATTCCTTCTTGGATTTGTTTCTGAGGCATTTCTTAATAGTGAGGACTTTGCCAATGATTTAAGCAGCCTCACTCAGTTTGCAAGTCAAAGGCCATTCTGATAATCACAGGGTGTAGAGTGAGAGAATTTCCTGTGCTCTTGTGTTTTGATGGCTTTGTTTGCCTTGTTTAAAGGGCCATGTGCTTATTTATTCTGTAGGATTTGAATTTACAAAATGGATTCATAAGCTAAGACTTGACCTTTTCTACTTCACTGATTCAGCTGTCTATCATGACAGTGCTTTTACAGTTTAGTAACTGCAGTCCTAACTGAAAGCACCAGTACTGCCACAGGAGACACACAGGAATGGGAGACTGAAGTTCAAGATGATTTACTGCAAATATTTAATATTTGTTCTCTTTCTGTATCCTTGAAGCTTTGAATTAGATGGTTCTAATATCTCAGTCTTAATGAATACCCAGTAGGTCAGTATGCCCTATTGGAAGCCCATGAGCTCAATACCATGTCATGCTACTTACATAAGATTCAGTCTTCATTTCATTCAAGCAACATTTCATGGCCTCCCAGAGGGCAGGCTCTGCTCTGGGTATTAAGAATGCAGCACCCAGTTTGCAGGGATCCAAACAAACAGAAGTCTGTGCCCCTATCCCCTGCCCCACTTCCAGTCAGTGAAACTGACATTCATTCCATCAAACTTCTCTACCAATACTTCGGGTTGGGCTGCAGTTCAGTTAGGGAAGACTTGCTTAGCCTGGATGAGGCCCTGCGCTTCACCTGTAGCACCCCAAGGATGAAAGGAAAACAGCAGAAAACAAAACCCCATACTCTGAGAATATCCTGCAGTTGTATAGGAGAAGAGAGACTTTGAAAAGGATGTGCTATTTTTGTACAATGGAGTATTACTCAGCTATAAAGAGTGGTAAACTTGAAGCATTTATATTTAAGTGGATGCCAGTTGAACATATACTCATAAGTGAAATAAACCAGACACACATGTGCAGACTGTAGTCTTCCTAATATAAGAAATCAAAAGAAGAAATACAAATAGAAAGGTATAACAACTAAAAAGTATTTAGTCAGATAGTTAGGGTAAGCTGAACTGCGTATGTTCCAGGGCAATAATCAGCTTCTCTTCTGGATGGTTAACAACCTAAGTTTGCAGATCAAAAATTGGAGAAATGGAAGGGCTGCAAGGCCAGCCAATATTTTGGCCCTAGGCTTTCAAGGTCAGTGAAGACTCAGGACATAGGAGAACCTGTACTGTAACATCATGGAACTCAGTTGTGTCCCAAATTTTCAGATCAAGGCGATTATAGGACCACAGAGGAATGCGACCGATGATGCATAGTGTGCCTAAGGAGAGTCACATGGAGAGAAAACGTTCTCTCAGGCTTCCACAGAGAGCAGACTGGTCGAGCAACGGCTGTGACTCGTCCACGTGGCTGACACTGACCCACCAGTCTGCTCGTGGGCATAGATCTGTGTGTGGAGGAGACGCACCTAGTCCCATGTTTCTTGCAGCACTGTTCACACTCGTCAAGACACAAAACCAGTGTGACTGTCTATCCAGGGGTGACTGTGTAGATACAGGGTTACTCAGCCACACAAAGAACAGAATCCCATGAAACGTGGTGCAACATGGCAGAGCGAGACAAACACTGCACAGTGTCAGTGCTGTGGACACACAAAAGGCTGCACTTTCAGGAGTTGAGAACGAAATTGTGGTCTCTAGAGGCCAAGGATGGGGAGAGATGGGTGAAGGGTTGGATGGGAGGTACAGACGCTGGTGTCCCAACCACAGTGTGCCTTACTGTTGCTTGGAGAGAGAGTTCTCAACAAGGTGAAAGCCAAAGCACAAATAAAGAGCAGAACTAAAAACTGAGAAGAAGCTTGACCTCTCGAAAGCAGGATGGAAAGGAGAGAAAGGGGACATAAACACTTTAAGATGTGTCATGTCCACACACTAACTGCCCATGATGAATTACTCATTATGTGTCCCAAAAGGACCAAGAAAAGGAAAACAGGACTGTTAGGGGAAGGAGGAGAATGGGGAGGGAAAGGGAAGAAAAAGCCATCAAGGTACATTAAGTATACGTGGCTACTGCCGAAGATGAATATAAACATGCACTGCACACGTGCTAACAGTTTAATGTAACTGATTTACTAATTATTCCCATACCATTACATAACACAGGCATTAACTGAAACAGCACTTTGTACTTCGTAAATCCATACAAGTATGTGTCAATCGAAAATAAGTGAATTAATATTAAAAATGCAGAGAGCTACGAGGTAGACCAGTGGATTCCTCTACACAGTATCCATCTTTTTTAGCTGTACGAATTTTGCTCCATGCCAAAACAGGACTCCGAAATCCTCAAGTACGTGCAAGTATCAGAACGCTGTGTGTGTGTGTGTGTGTGTGTGTGTGTGTGTGTGTGTGTGTGTCTTTGGGGGGCTTGTGTGTCCTTGGTTGTGCATGTCCTTGGGGGTGTCCTTGGGAGTGTGTGTATGCACATGTTGACCGCGCCTCAGGGCATCAACTACAACAGCACAGTGGGAGCCGCACCAGCTGCCCGTTCGCTGGCGGCTTTCAGCTGCGGTCCTCCGCGGAACCTTTCACCAGGGAGCCTGACCCCCGCCCGCCGTCCCGCCCTGCCTGGCGCCCGCAGCAGAACTCTTTACCAGACCCGCCTGCTGCAGAGCGCTCCTCCGGAAGCCGTGTACCGGCTGCGGCCGCGAAGCTGCTTGACCTGGGCTGAAGCTGTTCGCGCGGAGGCCCAGCCCGGCCCGGCAGCCTCCTCGGGCAGCTCGGAGAGCGCTGCCCCCTGCAGGCCGCGGACCCGAGCTCGGTCCGGCCGGTCCCGGCGCAGAACCGCTGCAGTCCGCGGAGGGGCGCTGTGTTGAGCCTGGCTGGGCAGGAGAGCGCGCAGCCAGACGCGGGGGAAAGGGCAGGGGCCCCCTCCGGGCCTCAGTCTGCGAGAGTTTCGCCCTGAAAGGTTCCAAGCCAGGCTAGACCGCAGGACCATACGGAAGCTTTTAAAGGGCCTCTCGCTTCCTAGACCTCATCGCGGCAGGCCGGGCAGCCGCGTTCGGAGGGGACGTCTTCGCTCAGCCAGCAGCGGAGCCTGGCCCAGGTACCCTGCCCGGGACCTCGGGCGCAGCCCGCAGAGAGACCAGCCGGCCGTCCTCCTTACGCCGGCCCCGTGGGCTGTGTGTCCCAGGACAGAGCCTGGTTTTGATCCTAACGGAGAGCGCTCTCGCTCTGAGGAGACGGGAAGCGTCCTGACTCCTTTGAACCCTAGTGGGCAGGGACCCTGCACAGCCTACTCTGGAGGCTTCTCCGGGGCGCCCTTCCTGGCCCTGGAGTGTGACTTGTGATGCTCCCGAGAAGGGTCTGAGAGCCAGCAGTTGGCTACTTGCTGCCTTCACCTCTACAATTCTCGCGGTCAACAGCTTTGTGTCCTGTTCTTCCCTCTTCCTAACGTCCCACTTACAGGACAGCTGCTTGGCAACAAGGAAAGTGTCCTTCTTCTCCCTTCAGTCAGGTGGAGAACAACTGTACCATTCTTCCAGCCCCAAATTCCTGCATGTCTGTGGTAAAGTGACAACCTTGATTTCCAACGTTAGTGAGCAAAGGATGCATAGTGAAAAAGGGGAAGTGCAGCACAGCGTTATTTCCTGCAAAATTCTGAACTAGTTCACTTGATGCAGAGCCCAGGAATCTCCACTTAATGCCTCTTATCTAAACTTCGAAGAAAAAGGGCCGGCGGTATAGCTCAGCGGACTAAGCGCTTGCTTAGGTAAGCGTAGGAACCAGTGTTCGATCCTTGGTTCCCCTAGCCGCGCCGGCCCCGCCTTCGGGTGCGCTGAGCCGGCAATGCAATCTGGGCGCGGTGGTGCGCGCCTGTCATCCCAGCACATGGGAGGCAAAAAGCAGGAAGATCACTATGAATGTGGACTGCATGCATAGTGAGACCCTGCACCAAAAAAAAAAAAAAAAAAAAAACTTCGAAGAAAAGCACATGGGTGACTTGCCCCCGGATACACGCAACAAAGCTGTCAGAACCAAGCAGAGACCACCTGGGAGCAGTGAAGGGCGAAGATAAAAGCTTGGGGTTTATCAGCTGACAAGTTGCCTGCCTGCCTATCTCCTTTGCCTGGTTGAAGTGAGATTTAAATGCATTTGAAACAGTTTGCTGCGCAAATAAATCTTGCCTTTGAGTCCAGAGGACAGGGACTTGCTCAGTGCGATTCAAGCTGTGCTGGGAGCTGAGCCAGGGTGCCCCTTCTTTGGCTTAAGATTAAACCTTGGACTCAGGCGGGGAAACAGATCGGTGGTGCTAGGAAATTCTAAGCCAGAGGGTCGCTTTGCCCTCACTACATCCAAGCAGGATTGACTTAAAGCAAGGTCTTCATACAAATGCGGTATGCACCTGTTGTGGGCCTGAGCCCCAGCCAGCTGTGTCAAGTCAGTAGGCAGACTTCCTACCCTGCAGGAGGATGGTCCACTCAGGACTGTGATCAGTGGCACAAATGCTTAGGCTGTACCAGGCTTAGAGACATCCCTTAAGCAGAAAGCAAAGCTGCAAGGTGGGCCTTTTTTGTGCCTCCACTCAGTAAAGGGTTGGTAAAAATGTAAATGCTATAATCACTTTAGAAGCGTTGGGCAGTCTGAAACTCAACACATGTGGACCCAACGACATATTCCATTTCATCTGTCCAGAGCCATACCTGTGTCTCTGACAGCTGGAATCTTGGGTCTCCCAAAGACCCATGTGTCGTTTGGTCCCCAAGCTGGTGCTACTGAGTAGTGATGGAACTTTTAGGAGTTGGGGCCAGTGGGAGTTCACTAGGTGAATGGGTGAACCCTCAGGGGGATTATGGGACCTTGGATCTTTCCCTGATCTCCTTTTGTTCTCCACCATAAAACAACACATTTTGCCCTTCCACACACTCCTGCCATCATGTGCTGCCTCTTGTCAGCTCCAAGCACAAGACTAATCTGGACATGAACTCCTGAAAGTACAAACCAGAGCAAAGCTTTCCTCTTTATAAATCTATTCACTCAGGTTTGTTATATAACAGGAGATGACTAACCCAATATTCGTTTGGCTGTACTCATTGTATTTTCTTGGTTTGTTTGAACTAAGATTTGGTTGTGTAGTTCAGGCTGACCTTGAACTCAGTGTATCCCAGGCTGACTTCAAACTCACAGTGATTCTCCTGTCTCAGCCTCAGGAATGCTGGGATTACAAGCATGGACCACCATGCCTGGCTTGTAACTACCTTATAACTGCTACAAAAGTAGAAGTCCATCAGTGACTACCAAAAAAGTGAATGTGTAAACAAAATGTAAGGTGTTTGTATGATGGAATATTACTCAATGGAAAAAAGAGATGAAAAAGTGATAAACAGCCACATGGAAGAATCTTTTATACTGGGTGAAAAATCCAGACAAAAAGAGCATATAGTACATGATTTCACATATGTAAAATTACAGAAAATGAAAACTAATATACAGTGAAAGAAATCAGCTCAGTTGCTTGAAGAATGGAATAGGAAGCTAGAAAGAGGGAAGGAGGAATTGCAAGGACACTTCAAGGGTTGGTGGCTATGTTTTTTTATCTCTCTTGAAGTGATGCACACACTGCACATATGAATGTCAAACTTATCAAATTCTACCCTTTATTTTATTTATTTTTATTTTAGCTTTGGCTTTTTGAGACAAGGTCTTGCTTTATGTAGTCCAGGCTGGCCTGGAACTCACAGCAATCCTCCTGCTCAGCCTCCCAAGTGCTGCAATTTCAGGCATGAACCACAATGCCTGGCTGCACAATAGGCCTTAATCTCTTCCAATTCATCTTCTTGTGTGGCAGGTTGTATGGTATCGCTTGCCACGTGTTCATTCTTTATCTTGACACTGATGCCAACAGTGTGGCCAGAGTCAGTTTCCTCCTCCTTCTTAGCTCCTGCTCCAGCACAGAAACAGTGTCCAGGGCCTCATGGGCTCAGCCCTGTGGAGAATGAGTGAGTGAACCACATCCCAGCAACCTGCAAGGAGAGCAGCCTATCCTCCCTGAGCTATCTCTGGAGAAGACGCTGCAGGGCTGACAATGAAGTTCAGCCCCACTAACTTTTACCTGTCCACAAGGTCTCCTAATTTCCTACCCAAATCCTTCTTAGGGTGACTGCTGTCTTCTCTCAGTCTGGTCCTCTGTGGAATCTTTAAGCTATCATCGGGCCTCCTCAGCATGGGCTGTGCCTTTCAGGACTCAGAACATTGCTGTTCTCACCCATTCCTTGTCAAAGCTCTCTGTTCCAAGCTTCATTTGTGAAGTCCAATCCTCACCCAAATATTCCCACTTGAAATAATGGTCATGTAAGAAAAACTCCACTTATAAGTATCTCCCTTAAAAAGAGCTGTTTTATATCACCCCATCTCTTTGGTGATCTCTTATCTATGGCTGACACATGCACTTTCATAATGGCCTTTTTGAAAATGTTCACATTGTCTCAAAAATCTACAGGTTCAAATGAGAAGGTCTGAAAGACCAGAGGAAAGCTGAATGGAGAAGCATACCTGTAATCCTGGCCCTTGGGAGAGAAAGCAGGAAGAAAGTAAGTCCAAAGCTAGCCTACATACACAGGAAGAACTTCTCCAACTAAACAAATAGCCTTAAAACTGCGGACCTCAGAAAAGCTCCTCCACAGCTGGGCCACTCCATCCAAAGTGGTTAAGGAAAGAAGATCTGAAATTCCAATGGCCCTGTTCAACGCTGAACTAATGATAGTTAAAGCACACTCTGGGGAGAGGTTATTAGGAGTAAATATGAGTCTTAGGGATACATCTTCTCAAAGTGCAAAGGGGAAAAGTACATAGACCATGCTCACCCAGGCTCTGATAGAGTTCAGTTTGTGTTAGAACTTCACTAGAAAAAAATGGTATGGAGCACAGGATTCACACTAGTAGGTTCACCTGGAACACTGGGTTCAACTCCTGGCTCTGCCCACTGTGTAAACCTGGGCATGTTTTAGGGCCTTGGCCTCAGTAAAGGCACTAGCAAATGAGGGCAATGGTAATCCTGTATCCCTCATAGAACTGTGAGAATTAAATAACTTCAGCACTATAATCCACTCCCTACAGAAATAGGAATTGTTCAATACACTTCAGCTATTATATGAATTTTATATTCATTAAGCTCATTCAAGTCTTATTTTTTAATTGTAGAACATTTCCATAAGTGAAAGTGCTTTATTTTTATTCATTTATTTATTCTACTATGGAAGCACCTTGTCATGGCTGAACTAAGAAAGACTTTTCCACACTTGCTTTGGGATAGCTGGGGGTTCAGAGCACATTGAGCTATTCGGAGAAGTGACAGCTGCCACCAGGCTTGTGAAACCCTCTGGGCCATAACCTAGGATGAAGCAGGCCATGAGGGTCCTCAGCAAATAGGTGCTCATTAGTCTCTGTGTGAACACAGTACATGGTCAGAGCTATAAACTTTCCCCTTTACCTGTGGGTGTCATGTGTTTTGTCCCAGCAATGAAAGAAAGCCAACAAGGGTAGAAAAAGATTAAGAAATGTGGTTGGAAAGTGTTTCCACACACCAGATGCTAGTATAAAATACAAGAGGCCTAAGAATCTTATTTTCAAAGATCTCTACTTATAAAATTTATTGAATAATGTAATGCTGCTCATTCTTGGAGGAATGATGCAAAGGTAGTTTACTATTATGTCGAACTTCTAATTTGAAGGCACCAAGAAATCCCGAACATAGGGTCTAGAGACAACGAGGCGATTAGAGGGTCAAGTTGAAAATAAGCAGAGTGAAGTGGAACTTGTGGATCTGCTCACGACTGTTGTGCCCAAACTGCCTTAGTCTCTATTTTTTATTCCCCAGTATCAAGGTGATGACAATAATTAAATTAATTTTCAAAAAAATTAAAAGGTTATCAATTCCTTCATTAAGTTAGACCAACCCAAATATTTACTAAAAGACTAAAATTACTTGCATACCTGAAAATTTATACTATCCTAGTCAGAGAGAGAGAGAATCAGAGACAAAGAGAGGGAGAGAGACAGAAAGACAGAGAGAAAGAGAAAAGCTACAGAAAAACAGAGAGGTGGAAGCAGAAAGAAAAAAGAAACAGAGACAGAGATTGATTTGGCTTTAATACAGAAAGCTATGTACAGCTATAGTATTAAATGAGCAAAAATATTTGCAAAATACAATCTACATAGCCTAATTTCTATGGAAGTATTTATACACATATTTATATATGTATATTAAAAACTTGAAAGACCATTTAAAACTTACCAGTTCTTACCCTGGAAAGAAGGAGGGCCATTCAAAAGGGCTTCCACCAGTTCTTTTCTTTCGCTGCGGCGGCTGCAGCCATGAGTACACTCAGGCTTCAGAAGAGGCTGGCCTCCAGCGTCCTCGGCTGTGGGAAAAAAGAAGGCCAGGTTGGACCCCAGTGAGACCAATGAAATCTCCAGTGCCAGTTCCGGTCAGCAGATCCGGAAATGGATCAAAGATGGGCTAATCATCTGCAAGCCTGTGACTGTCCATTCTCGTGCACGATGCCGAAGAAGGGCAGGCACAAGGGCATCGGTAAGCGCAAGGGCACGGCCAACGCCCGGGTGCCAAAGAAGGTGACCTGGAGGCGCAGAATGCGGATCCTGCGCAGGCTGCTCCGGAGATACCGGGAATCTAAGAAGATCGACAGGCACATGTACCACAGCCTGCACCTGAAGGGTAAGGGAAGGTGCTCAAGAGCAAGCGGGTCCTCTCGGAGCACATCCACAAGCTGAAAGCAGACGAGGCCGCAGAAAGCTCCTGGCTGACCAGGCCGAGGCCCGCAGGTCGAAGACCAAGGAAGCGCGCAAGCGCCGTGAGGAGCGCCTCCAAGCCAAGAAGGAAGAGGTCATCAGGCCCCTGTCCAAGGAGGAGGAGATGAAGAAGTAGTGCCCTGCGAGTGCAGAGAGTGGTGCAGTTTGGGGAAGCAACAGGCTTGGTTCTGGGCTCATCTAAAACCAGGTCCCAAATGAAAGAGCTCTTGCCCATTCAAAAAAAAGGACTTCCACTTGCGTATTGCTGACAAGTTAAAGATTCTAGAATGAGAATTATTAATTTTTCACAAGACAATAAAAATATTAAAATTTTACTTTGTGGGAGAATGGGATGTTACTCCAAGGAATTCATTTTACTTTTTAAATTAATTTTATTGGTATATTTTTAAATTTATTTATTTGTATTTTAACTTGAAGAGTGAAAAATAGAAGCAAAAACAAATAGAAAAAATGACATAAACAAGGTAACGTACAACAATACATATGTTACAGATTTTCAAAACATGGATAGCTAACTTTATGTATATATATATATATTTTTTTTTAAATAAAACAATCCAACACAGATCAGCAGTCCACAATAGAAGTGGGTCATCCACAGAAGTTGTTAACTTGAGCCATCCACAGCTCAGTATATTAATATGACTTTACTTTGTACACCTCCATTTTTATACTTTTCTGCTGGATGGTTAAGACCAAGTTAAAGCAAGACCTATATAACAAGAAATGTAACTTTTGTATCAGATAAGGTCAGTTAGGTACCCTCAGGGTTTATCCTGTAACCCTGTACCTCACTTTGTAGATCTCTTGTCAGTGTCAGCCTTGTGGATGAGTCATGGCCATTGCTTGACCAATTTGCTCTCTGTGGAAGCCTAAGAGAAAGTTTTCTCTCCATGTGACTCTCCTTAGGCACACTCTACATCATCGATCACATTCCTCTGTGGCCCCATAATCTCCTTGATCAGAAAATTTGGGGCACAACTGAGTTCCATGATGTTACAGTACAAATTCTCCTATGTCTTGAGTCACTGACCTTGAAAGGCCAGGGCCAAAATGTTAGCTGACTTTGCAGCCTTTCTTTTTCTCCAATTTTTGACCTGCAAACTCAGGCTGTTAAGCCTCCAGAAGAGAAGCTTATTGTTACCCTGCAACATATGCAGTTCGGTTTACCCCACACTATTTGTCTAAATATCAGATATCATAGGCATAACATGGAACATGTATTTTCTATCACGTATTGAGATACTAAACTGTAAGTCCATACAGAATATGAAGAAGAAAAAAAATTTTTTAAAGTAGGAATGAACACTTAACATATATTTACAAAGATATTTAGAAATCCATCCATATACAGCATAGTAGCATTGTAGCATGACTGTCTTGTGACTTTTTTTTGTCTTTTCATTTATTACACTTTATACAATGGCAATATAGTAACAGTTGGTATGTCATGACAAGATGTACATATTTAGAAAACCAGAATGACAGGCATTTGAAGCGTGACCCTTCTATTACACTTTGTTAAATTCAATGCAGTTGCTTGGTTCACAGGTATCAGCATATATAGTTAGTTGGGTTGAGAATCCTACCACTTAACTGCTAGTTTCAAAAATCTCCTGATGTTTCTCAGGATCACTATTTTACCCATCTAGTGTGTATAAGAGAATGATCTTGCCTCTGTTATGTTTCTCGGCGTTTCTCCTTGCCCTCTCCTCATTGTCAAGTTCTCGCTTTCCTTTTAATTGTATTACACATTTCTGTTTGCAATTTTTCTTTTGAGTTATACTAGGGAGACTACATGATATTTGCACATGTAGGTCTGGTTTATTGTGCTTATAAGTAAGTATATCTTCAAGTGGCATCCACTTAAATATGAAGGCTTCAAGTTTATCATTCTTTACAGCTGAGTAATACTCCAATGTATAAAAATACCACATCTTTTTCAACCATTCCTCATGTGACGGGCATCTTGGTTGTTTCCAAGATTTGGCTATCACAAATTGTGCTGCTATAAACATAGGTACACATATATCCCTATGATATGTTTTCAGTTCCTCTGGGAAAATTCCCAATAGGGGTATAGCTTGAATGGGATTTCCAGTCCTACTTTTTTTAAGGAGTCTCCACACTGATTTCCATAATGGTTGTACCAGTCTACATTCCCACCAGCAGTGGAGAAGGGTTCCCTTTTCCCCACAATCTCTCCAACATTTGTTGTTGGTCGATTTTTTTATGATAGTCATTCTTGAGCCGGGCATGGTGGTGCATGCCTGTAATCCCAGCACTGGGGAGGCTGAGGCAGGAGGATTGTTGTGAGTTCGAGACCAGCCTGAGCTACAAAGTGAGCTTAAGGCCAGCCTGAACTGCATAGTGAGACCCTGTCTCAAAAAGACAAAAAAAAAAAAAAAAAAAAAAAAAAGATAGCCATTCTTTCTGGAGTGAGATGGTATCTCAGTGCTGTTTTAATTTGCATTTCACGGTGACTGAACAATGATGTGGAACATTTTTTCATATATTTATTTGCTTCTTTGATTTCATCCTCTGAGAACTGTGTATTCATCTCGGATGCCCATTTCTGGATTGAGTCTTTAAATTTAGGGGCCCTGATATTTTTTAGTTCTTTATAAATTATAGAGAGCAGACCTTTGTCTGAGTGCTTATGAGTTAGGAGTTTTCAAAATTTGTGGGTTGTCTTTTCACTTTGTTGGCAATTTCTTTTGAAGTGCAAAAACTTCTCAATTACAGGTGGTCCCAGTTGTTAATTCTTTCAAGTGTTTCCCATGCAAATACGTGTTTGTTCATGAACTCTTTGCCTACCCCTATGTCTTCAAGAGTTTCTCCTACTTTCTCTTCCAGGAGATTGTTTCTGTTTTAATGTTAAGATCTTTAATCCATTCTGACTTTAGCTTAGTGCATGGTGATAGACCTGGGTCAAGTTTTAGTTTTTGACATGTGGAGAGCCAATTTTTCCAGCACCATTTCTTCCAGTAAGCATGTTTGTCCCCTTTGTCAAAGATCAAGTGGCTGAGTGTGTTCCTAGGTGCCTGTGCATCTTCTAGTCTATTCCATTGGTCCTCAGGTCTATTTTGTTGCCAACACCAGGCTGATTTTATCACAGTAGCTTTGTAGTATAATTTTAAGTCAGGAATTGTAGAGGGCTGGGGAGATAGCTCAGTAGAATAAATGCTTGCCTGGCAAGTGCAAGGGCCTGAGTTCAATCCCTGGTTCTACCAAAAAAAAAAAAAAAAAGAAAGAAAGAAATTTAGGAATTGTAATGCCTCCAGTTTTGTGTTTGTTGGCCAGGATTGCCTTTGCTATTCTAGGTCTTTTCTGATTTCAAATAAATTGTAGGAATAATTTTCTAGGTCTGGGAGATATTTTGTTGGTAGTTTGATAGGGATTGCATTGAATCTGTACAACAATTTTAGGAGTATGGCCATCTTCACGATGTTGGTTCTTCCTATCCAGGAGCAGGGTATATCTTTCCATTTTCTGAAATCCTCTAGATCTCTTTTTTCAGAGTACTATAATTTTTCCATGAAAAGATCTTTAACTTCTTTAGTTAGATGAATTCCAAGATATGCTATTATAAAAGGTATTGTTTCTATAGTTTCTCTCTCAGTGTGTTTGTTATCTGTGTGGAAGAATGCTATTGACTTTTGAGTATTGACTTTGTATCTTGTTATGCTACTCAATCTGTGTATCAATTCTAGTAGCTTCTTGGTGGAGTTTTTTGGGTCTTCCAAGTAAAGTATCATGTCATCTGCAAATAGTGATAATTTAACTTCTTTTTTACCTGTTCTTATTCCTTCTTTGTCACCCTCTTGTCTTATGGCTGTAGCTAATGATTCCAAAACTACATTGAATAGGAGAGGTGATAGAGGACATTCTTATCTTTTACCAGATCTAAGAGTAAAAGATTTCAGTTTTTCCCTCTTTAGAATTATATTAGCCATTGGGTTGTCATAGATGGCTTTTATCAAATTAAGGTAGAGGCCTTTTATTCCAATTTTTGTAGGGTTTTGAACATGAATGAGTGTTGGACTATGTCAAAAGCTTTTTCTGCATCAATTGAGATGATCATTTGGTTTTTAGATTTCAGTCTATTAATATAGTATATTACATTTATAGATTTTCGAATATTGAACCATCCTTGCATCCCTGGGATGAATCCTACCTGGTCATGGTGTATGATCTTCTTGATGATTTGCTGTATTCTATTTGTTAGGATTTTATTGAGGATTTTTCCTTCCATGTTCATGAGGGAGATTGGCCTGTAGTTCTCTTTTTTAGTTGTGTCTTTCCTTGGTTTTGGAATCAGTATAATACTTTCCTCCAGAAATGATTTTGGGAGGACTGCTTCCTTGTCAATTTCATTGAAGAGTTTGAGGAGTATAGGGATTATATATTCTATAAATTTCTTGTACAATTCAGCTGTGAATCCTTCAGGACCTGGGCTTTTCTTTGTCTGCAGGCTTTTTATTACGTTTCGTATTTCGTCGGCTGTTATTGGTTTATTGAGAGTTGTTATATCTTCTTGATTCAGGTTTGGTAATTTGTACCTTTCTAGGAATCTGTCCATTTCATCTGTGTCTTCTATTCTGTGAGCATAAAGATTCTCAGAGTAGCTATTGATAATCTTCTGAATTTCCACTGGGTCTGTGGTGATTATACCCTTTTCATTCCTTATTGCTTGTATTTGAATTTTTTCTTTCTCTTTTTGATGAGATTAGCTAGTGGCTTATCAATTTTATTTAGTCTTTCAAAGAACCAGCTTTTTGATTCTATTGGTATATTTAAAATGAGAACTCATTTTATTTTATTTTTTATATATTTGATACAGTGTCTCACTATACAGCTTGGACTCATACTGATCCCCCCCCCCCATTTTCAGCCTTCCCAGCACTGGGATTATAGGCATGAGCCACCACACACACTGTTTAGCCAGCTCAGTGGGCCCAGGGGCAGGGCTAATGTAGCATGTAGGGCTGAGGATCCAACCCTTGTCATTGAGCTTGCCTATGCAGGTGCTTAGTCCGCTATGCTGTCTTGCCTGCCTGGGAACTCATTTTAAATCAGCTCTTTCTTTTCACACAAACACTGTCCTAATCTTCTCAGCCTCCTACAGGTTTTTCCATCCCATAGGAATTCTCTGGTCAAGTAAATGTTGGGAAACTTCCCACTGCTCCTTCCCTAGCAGAGACTTAGCTCTTAGCATGGGTCGATCTGTTACTATCCTTCTGCAAGCAGACAGAGGACCAAGAGTTTTAGTTACAGACCCAAAGCTGACCAAGCCCTTCTCATAATAAGGCTTGGAATTCCAAGAAATAACTGGTCTAAAGGGTTCCACGTGGACAATAAAGTTATCTAGTTAAAATACTAACGCATAACCTCTGACTCACCTGGCCTGGATAAGGTAGACAATGAAAGACTCACAATTGTGTTCTGGCTTGGACTGGCAGAGAAGATTCTGAAGCAACACAAAGAGCTCATACCTGGGGAGCCGGTGAGAAGGATGTGGACCTTAAAATAGAAGACATCACATACAGAAGCATGTTTGAGCCTTGGAGGAGCACCTGCATAGTGGCAAAGTGACCTTTCCTCCTAGGTGAGTGGAAAGGACATCTACTCAGAGGATTGTGACAAGCCTTGGGTGCCTTCTAGCTTCCAGTGAGTGCTTAAGTGGGTGGGATTCTCAGGCATCATTTTCTGATGTTTGAAATGCCACCCCTTCTTTGAAATCCAAATACCACCTTCTTCAAAAAAACTTTCCCTACATAAATCTAAATGATTTACATGCCATTTGTAGCAATGCAATAGTTTATTAAACTATATCCTTTCATCACCTTACTAGTCTGAAGTATCTTTAGGGAAGAAATCATGCTTTGCTTTGTAATATTTTCCACAGTGCCTAGTGTGAAGCTGAGAATGTCACACATCTTCAATAAAGAATTGATTGACAGAAAAGTTAAAAGGAAAAACCATCAGGCTTCTTGTAGTTTCCTAACCTTCTTCACAGCGTAGACAATATGTACCTGCATTTATTCTCAAATTGGAGGGTCTCTTGAGCTTTACTCTGAGCTTTACTCAGACCTGGCACCTTTTTTCTGAACAAAGGTGTCCTGAATGCAAATTCAGTATCCAAATGCTACAAAGAACAACTAGAAAGCTCAGTTCCCTCTGAGCCCCCTTGGGTACCAGGCTTTCTGTCTGTGAGTGTGGGTAGGGGCAATTGATGTGGTGGGTGGAGAGGAGAGAGAGGAAAGAGAGTCTGCAGGCAGTGATTATGTGGAAGGGATTTGCTGGGTCCCCCCCTTCTTTGTCCTCTTTCTCCTCGTCCCCTTCTGCATTTGTCTGGGAGGATCCTGGAGTGTTCTTTTGATCGACTCAATCTTTCTCTGGCTCTTGAGTTCTGATTGGCTGAAGGACTTGGGGCGAAAAAACTTTAATTAAGTAGATAATCTCTTTTTTGGACGTTTGGCAGCTCCATTTCACCTCCCCTTAACTCTGTTTGGGATCGCTTACACACCAGGGAAGTTGGGCTGAGGAGAATTCTATCCCTCTGCCACTGAGGAAAATACTTCCCATCTTCTGTCTCCCAATTCTGCAGAAGTTTCTCCCTGTTACCCAGAAGATTATGTTTCTTATGAAGCCTTCAGTGTGCATCTTTCTTTTCACCTGTGTCTTCCAACTCAGCCACCCCTGGTGAGTAACTCGGACTGCTACCTGGGATTGGGAATAGGTCAGTGAATATTACATTTGGGACAAAGCTCATTTTCATTTCTAGAAAGGTAAGAGGTCTTGAGATTTCTCCTGGGAAAAAATGTCCTAGGGAACAGGGCTCCTCCTAAACTGATGGCTGGTTTCAGTAAATCTTTAGGACTCTCACTAATGAAAGGAATAGATTAAAATATGGGAAAGTGCTTTGTATGAATTACTATGACAAGTATTCCAAGTGATTTTTGGAGAAATGGACAACGTCCATGGGTACCAAATCCTAATATCAGCATTGTGGACAAGAAGAAGGCCTTTAAAATAGGTTCTAGTATGTGTTCAAGGTAAAGGCTAGAAAAAAACTTGAATTTGTACTTTCCAAATTAACTCCACCTTCTCCAACATCTTGAGAAACTGTTTATGTTGTCACGTCCTAGACAGTGATACTGTATTTGAACTACTAAATTGGTATTTGGTAAACAAATATGCTTGAAATAAAATATCTAAAAAATCTAAACCTGTACAAATGTATTTAATTTGTTTAATTTATTTTTAAAAAATTTAAGTGCCCAGATATTAAGGCAATATGTGAAAGTGTTTTTGCAAAGCATGAACCATTGCATAAGCCCTACTATTATCCTCCGCATTTAGCTCTTAGAAACTACACACAGCAGCAGATAACAAGCAGGCATACAATAGCATCCAGAAGCAACTTGTGAAACCATTCACCAGAGTGCTCAGAGCTTCCCCAGCTCGCACACACGTTCAGCCCTTCACATCAGTTCTCATTTACCATCTGCTTCACCAGCACGCAAATCCAAGTGCTTCGTAAAATGTCTGGGAAGCTAGAACAGAGGAATTTTTGCTGAAATAAGCTTCTTGTGCTAATTGAGAGCATATTCTTATCATAAGCAAGACTAGTCATCTTTATTAGAAGGTTGATTGACTTCAAAATAATGTCAATCTAGGAAGCTATCTGCAAGTAAATGTAATAATTTGTGACATTTCCAGAAGCATGAAATAACTGGTACGTTTTTAAGTGTCATTTTAATTGAATATTTCAACATTGAAAAACTCTCTTCTCTCACCCTCATGAGAACAAAAAGACAAAAGAGACAGGCAATTTCAGAGCATTTCTACTGATGCTCATGGTATTCTTCAGCTGATTCAGTATCAGCAAAAGAGAAACGTGAGATTCCTTTCCCTAGTCAGCAGGGCAGTGTGAAGAATTGCTCTATAAAATACCTTTACTGTGTGTTCCCTTCCCTGCTGGAGGGGTCATGTTCACTTCATTCCCGTCCTGACACAGCCACTCTGAAAGGTGGCTGGGCTGCTTGTCTGTCCAAATTCAAGTGTCTGGATTCAAAAAGAAAAAAGAAAAAGGAGATGTGAAAGAAGTTCTGATTTAGAGACAGGGTCTCAGAAGCCCCTCTTGCCTTGCCTGAGTTGGAGCAGAAAATGTGCAAATTTCCTGTGAATGTAATTAGATTTTAATTGCTTTTTCTTGTAAGTTTCAATTTGAATTAAACATTTGCACTTTGTCCAAGATTTGGGGGTTTTGGTAGCATCTATAATGTGAGTTTTAAACTTAACACTAAGTCTTGGTTATTCTTACAATGAAACAATCAAGGTTTTGCATAAGGTCATCTTCTCTTTGTGGGTGAAGAAAAGTTTGACCAACCACAGCCTTTGAGATGTTGCTCTTAACACTTCATTATCAACCTTTTATGCAAGGACCTCAAAAGCATTTAACCATAGAGAACCACACTTTCTGCTTGGCTGTTCAGATGTGGGCCTGCTTGAAATTGCTGTCTAAAAGAATCCAGCAATAGCAATTTCTGAGCTTGAAAAGGAGTGAATAATGGTGACATTCACCCACAATATGTGGTTTTACTGAGTGTAAAATTAATAGTTATTATTATTAATGGAAGAATTTGCCACAGCTTCTTAATGGTAGGTAGGACACTTGCAAGAAGGACTATCTTTTGTAACGACAAAAATATTTTCCTTTGTTATTCTTAATCCTTATTGACCCCTAAAAAACAGTATGGGGGATATAAGAAACAGCCAAGAAGATGGTAGCATTTGCCATGTGGTCAGAAATGAGCCAGTGTGACATTCCTTTGCAGTACATGCACTGATCCGGAATGGGTGCACCTACATACGGGGTTATTCCTTGAACACTGAACCCATGTTGCTTGAAATGTCTTCTTGTAATGTTAGCGGCTTTGCCCAGCTCTGTCTCTGTCCCTGTCTCTGTCCCTGACTCTGCCCCTCTGTCTCTCTTGTCTGTCTGTCTTGTCTGTCACTCTCTCTCTCTCTCTCTCTGTCTCTCTCTCTCCCTCTGTCTCTCTCTCTGTCTCTGTCTCCCTCTCCCAATCAGAAATATGAAGTAGGATATAGAGGTAATCTATGTCTTATCTTGTTCCCCCTTTTCTTTCCAAGGTGTGTTTTAGGGATTCAAACAAGTTTCTCTTCTGCAATAGAACAAAAATTTGTCTGAAATATTTGAATTTTTAAGGCAATGTTTGAAAACCATCATTGTTTAGCTGTCAATATTTAGAGATTTTTAGAGTAAACTTTGTATGGACATTGAAATTTTATTGGATAACAACATGCCAGAGCCCTGATTAGTGAAGGAATTTTTGTCTTTGTTTTTTGCAGTGCTGGGAAAGGAACCCAGAATCTTCTGCATGCCAATTAGTGTAAGCTGTTCTTTGAGCCAGTATTCCCTCCAAGCATTATTTATAGATAAATCTATTGCTCTCTGTGTATACCTGCTACTATTTTCAGATGTATATGATGAACAGTAAAATATAAATTCATTTAAAATTATTGAATCTGTAATTTTTTGTTCTTTCATGTTAATGTTTCCCACAAACATATTAAAAGAGTAAGCTCACATGGGTGGGAGTCCACTAACTTGTGCCATTAGTAAGGGTTTCCCTACCTCAAGGAGGTTGTGCTCTCTGAAACTGAAACAAAGCTTTGAGGAGCTGCTTTGGAATCTGGAAATCAGTGGTCTGAGATAAAGGGTGCACTCACAGGATGACATCTTGGACCCATCAGAATGTGCAGAACCTCCACAAGCTTGGAGGGGCCTGAGAGGATGTCCAGACAGGACCAGGGCAGCTCCAGTCCAGTCTCCATCCTCCCATCTTGGCAGACAATAATGACAATTATTATAGTCATTATTAGCAAAGCTGGGAAGTGACAGCTCTCTCAGCTCTGCACATGAAACTGGCTTGTGTAAGTGAGGCTCTGAGGCACTGTCATTGTGTGTGAGTGGGTGTGGGTGTGTCAGTGTGTGAGTATATGAGTGGGGGTGAGTGAATGAAAGTGCAATGGGTGTGGGTGTGATTTGTGAGTATGTTAGTGGGGGTGTATGTGTGTAAGTGTGTGAGCGGGTATGAGTGGGCATGTGAGAGTGTATGTGGGGGTGAGTGAGCATGAGTGTGTAAGTGTGAGGGTGTGAGTTGTGTGGGTGTGAGTGGGGGTGTATGTGTGTGTGAGAGAGAGTGTATGAGTGGTAGGTGTGAGTATGAGCATGTGAGAGAATGTATGAGTGGGAGGTGTATGTATGTGTGTATGAGTGGGGGTGTGAGTGGGTGTAAGTGTAAGTGTGTGTGTGAGTTGTTAGTGGGGTTGTGAGTGTGTAAGTGTGTGTATGAGTGGACATGTGAGAGTGTATGGTGGGGTGTGGGTGTGAGTGTGTAAATGTGAGTGGGTGTGGGTGTGAGTTGTGGGGGGTAGGGGCTGTGTGAGTGTGAGTGTGTACATGTGTGAGTGGATGTGAGCTGGTATGTGAGAGTGTAATGGGGTGTGAGTGGGTGTGGGTGTGAGTTGGGAGAGTGTATGAGTGGGAGATGTATGTGTGTGTAAGTGTGTGAATGGGTGTGGGTGTGAGTGTGTGACTTTATGAGTGGGGGTGTGGGTGAGTATGTGAGTGTTGAGGATTGTGTGTGAATGTGAGTGGGTGTACAGGGTTGTGGGTCTGTGAATGTGTAAGTGTATGTGTGAGGGCATAAGTGACATGTGGCAGGATCTCCAGTGCTATACAGAGAGAAAGAGGGCATGAGAAGGGGACGAGAAGCAGAGGCATTTCAATCCAGATTCTTCCTCTTCCCTGGAGATTATTCTTTTCTTTTGCCCAGCTGGACACTGGTTTAAAGCTGGCACCATGTCAGTTAATAATACTCTTCTACCATGGGTTTAAAATAAAATTCCTTTATACAGTACTTGAAGGACTCAGTTCTATTTCCATCAGAAAGGCCAAAGAGAATTCAAATAGCTTAGAGTGAGGTCAAGACAATTTTTTAGGACAAATCCTTATTTTTCTGAAAGTATATTTTTCTTATCAAGCAAAGAACCAAGTCCTTTCCTGGTGAACAGCTGGGGAAACTGCACTTGGTGTCCACCAGCAATGCTGCCCCTCGTCTTCCCACCTGGACTCCGAGCGTTCCTGAAAGAAACTACCACACACTGTGGACACTGCAGTCTCGTTATGAGTCAGATGTCTATGGGTTACTGCAAACCTTGTTACTGACAGTATTATTTCCCTGCATGCTTCTTAGGTGAGAGTTTTCTCCAGGCCAAGAGGGAATCTGACCACAACGGGTCGCTTCAGCTCACTATTATCTAGCCAGGCCAGGTTCGCTTTCTAAATAGGCTGTGTGCCCAGCTTCTGGATCCTCTGGTACCACCAGCACATAGTGATGTGGTGTTCTTGTTCCAGAGACTTCAAAAGAGGGCCGATTGCTCAGTCTTTCTCTCAAATACCATGGGTAAAATTCTTTTCTGCAGGCCACATATAAACAAACCGCCTTCACAAGGAGGCATCTCCCTACTTCTCAGAACTGTGGTTTCTCTTTGCTGCCCCAAACCTCAGTTCTTTTCTTACACTCAGGTTCTTCCAGCCCATCCTCTGAGCCCAGGTGGGCTCCATTTCATACCAAGGTCCAGGCAGAGGCAGTATGCCAATCGTTTCTCCATGTGACCCTGCTTGGCACCTCTTCCCTTCATCCAGGGCACTTGTGGAGCCCAGATGAGTGTTGTGGGGGTGGTTTTAAATCTTATACTAAGGAAAATGTAGGGTTTTTTTTTTTTACAAAGGTAGAGCAAGCAGATCTATAATGACCCCTTCCCCCCTTAACTCAGCTTCAACCATTATCAAGCCTTGATAAGTTATGGTTCAGTGTTCTCAGATGTTGTGTGTCCTTCTCTTAGCTTAGGCCTTCCAAACACCACTATGTCAGAACAGAAAGACTGAGGCACAGGAAAAGGGCTCTCCTTGTTATCTTGAGATCTAGGGTGAGGAACTAGGATGAATCTTGGAAAATATTTCACAGAGATGATTGTCATTGGGTTGGAGGTGGGGAATCAGATTATAAATTAGCCAAGGAAGGTGAGTTATTCAAGGACAGGTTTGAGTTTCTGCTTCAGCAGTGGCAATAGAAGAGATGGATAGAGAGGATAAAGACAGAAATTTTTACCATCTAGTTGGATTTTTTTCCATTAGGTACTGAATGTTGTGAAAAAGCCAAACGAAGCCTATTGATTTCATTGACCTTGAACTGCTCCACCTGAATGTTTTACAAGATAATTCTTAGGGTCACTATGTATGCCCAGCTCCTGATACAGAAATAAACTGGTATTGCAACCATCAGCACGATGGAAAATGTATTTTCAAAAATCTAGAATACAGGATCCAAGGAAATGAAACCAGAACAAAACAAAATTCTCTGCGTCCATGGAGACAGCGGGAAAAGTTCCTGCAAAGCCAGGCCTTGCACAGGCTGGGGCTGTGCCTTAGCACTTAGCAGCTTTCCCTGAGGGACGTATCTGAGCGAGTCAAGCAGCTCCCTCTCTGCTAGCGCCCTCATTTAAATGCTAAGTGCTGAAATGCCTTTTGTTGCTCAGTGTTTCTCAGCAGAATTTGTTACAAACAATGAAGGAAATGAGGACAGGGAAAGACAGCTTGTTCTGGAAATATCCTGGAATAGTCCCTTTCAGTAGGAAACCGCAACTCACTTGGGAGGGGATCTACCTGGGAGGGTTCTGCAGAGAGAGAGCTGCATTGTTCAGTTGTCTAGGGCAGTGGCAGGGTCTCTGCCAATCCTTGTTTGGAAAAGGCTGACTGAGATAGCATGGGATTTTATTTTATTTCACTTTATTTGCATTTATTTTACTCTTAATTTATTCCCATGCCATAAGCTTTTGTTTCTTCAGTTTCTTCTGGGATGTCCTTTTCTTCTGTGCAAGTTCCTCCTCTGGTTTAGGAACAATTTGTTCCTTTTCAGTAAGGATCACCTCAGTATGGCAGGGGGAGCTTATGTATGGATTAATCCAGCCATGAGCTCTGTAAGTGCGGCTGTGCCTCTTGGGTGCTTTGTTCACCTGGATGTATTAAAAAACCAGAGAATCTAGATCTAACCCCTTAAGTTCAGCATTACTCTGCAGTTTGAAGCAAAAGCTCAGCACGGTTTTTGGGCCCTGACCTTGTGTCCAGGCCTGTTGTTTGGCCTGGACTCATCTATCAACTCCACCATTGGAGTGCCAGAATGGCACACGCTACTTCTTTAATGTGACATCCTTCAGACACTTGATGGCCTTTTGGATATGCATACCTTTGATGGCCTGGGCAGGTTCATGCGTGTTCTTAAAGTGAACATGAAGATTTGAGCCTCGTGATTTACATGATTTTGTGGGGATTTCCGGGCCAAGCGAGTAGCAAACCATTTTCACAGGTCCCCTTAGGCCACTCACAGGAAGGGAAAGAGCTGACATGAGATTTGAAGGGACAGTTAACACAAAGACTGTTACTAAAATGGACATTCCTCCTAAGCTTTTCTTTTTTAGCTGATCTATGAAATTTTTTTCATATATTAGTACACTTCAATATTATATAGGAAATTCACATATATATGGCATTAATTATGCCTGAATTGTGTGTGTGGGAGATGCCCTCTGAAGGGAGAGACAAAGTTAGAAGACACAGAGTTTGAATCAGTGAGCTACATAAAGGGCCGTGACCCAGAGCTGTGTGCTCCTTAGTCCCCCTTCTATGCATTGTGGAAAAGCCTTCTGGACTGTTGTCTCCTTGCTTTTCCATGCCACACCCCTCCCAGGTCCACAATAACTGCTTTGCCCTCTTCCTACTCCACTCCCAAGCAGAGCTTCTTTCCCGGCCCTGTGAAGGAGATCTCTGTGGACACAGGCTCCCCTTGACACTTTTCGAAGTAGGTGCAAATTGGTCTTTGGAAATCTGAAAGCTGAATTCTCTTTTCTGCAAAGGTTCATGTCTGCACCTTCTACTTCCTCCTCCCTTTGCCCAGCTACATAAGAAAAGGCTACCACGTGTGGGGGAGCACATTTGTAACCCTGGCACTCAGGAGGCTGAGGAGGGAGGGTCCCTGTGATTTGAGGCTTTCCTGGGCTAACTCCTTGAAGTCAAAGCTAGCAGGAACTATAGCAAGACCTCTGTCTCTGAAAGACAGAGATGGAGACAGAGAAGAGACAGAGAGAGATTCTGAGACAGAGAGAGACTGAGACACAGAGAGATTGAGAGAGCACCTAATTTCAATTATTTATATTTCACAATGGATCAGAATTAGCCATGCTATTCACATGTAACAACAACAACAAAAATTGTTGTTTTTGCTTTTTTGAGTCAGGGTCTCACCATGTAGGTAAGAGTACCCTTGAACTCACTAGTCCAGGCTGGTTTCAAGGTTGTGGGCAGTCCTCTTGCCTCCCCCTCCCTAGTGCTGGACTACAGCCCTGGGCCACCACCTCTGGCCCTTGACAGAAATTCTACCCTTTTCAACCTACAGTGGTTGCTCCCAGTTTAAACACCCTTGGGCATCATCAGAGAGACATGATGAAGAAAACTTTCTGGATTTGGCTTCACAGTTATCCACTAGACCCTCTGACTCTGTGAGTGTGTGTGTGTGTGTGTGTGTGTGTGTGTGTGTACGTGTACTCATACACGTGCATGTACATCCATAGGCGTGTGTGCTCTCATGCTGTTTTGGGACACAGAGGCACAGCAAATCTCACAGAAGGGCTGACTCTGGGCTCTCCCGGGCTAGGCATGGTTGGCCCCGTGGAGCTCTGTGGATCTTAGATGCATTCTGAGAGGACATTTTCATTCATACTTTGGGCCCTGCTAGGCCATTTCCCCTGCTTCCTGGAGTCCCTTGTGTCAGGCTTCAGGGAAACCCACAGCACACACTCTTGCCATTCCTGTCCCCAGGGCTGCTGCCCAAACACACCAACCCAAGGGTCTCTCCAAAGGGACACCCATGGGTGCCTCAGGACCCCCATATTTTTGTGGATGTTGAGAAATGTGGTTAAAGGTTAGAAAGAAGCCAAAAGTGTCACTCAAAGACTCCTGGGGACAGGGCAGAAACACAGAAGCGCAGGGAGTGCAGGGTACCAGGAGAAGAGGCCTGGACATTGTGAGGAAAACATGGGAGTCTGGTGATTCGTACTAAAAACTTTTGCTTTTAAAAAGCATGAGTGGGGCAGAGAGAGAAAGGGCCTTAACTCACATTTAAGCTGTATCAACCACTGGACCGAAACACATCTGTGCACATCTAGAAGCCCGCAAGGCTGCTCTGCAAGGAGCTTGCAGCAAGACCTTGAACTGCCTTCTGGAAGAAGTTCACATGGGGAGAAGACACGGAGCCAGCACACTTGTTCACCAAGAGCCACGTCCCTGAGATGACAAGTGACAGGTGTGGGTGGAGCTTCTGGTTGGCCCTCCTGGTCCCGGGCCTGTCTGTGCCAGGGACCTGGGGACGAATAAGTGTGAGCACACAGCAGGGGGGCTGGTCTGGGCCTCTGCCAGGGCCACTCACTCACTGAACACAAACTGACATGGCCCCATAAGGCTCACAGACGCCACACATCTGAAGAACCAATCCAGGAAGGGAGACATAGCTGGAGCTAATTGGATGACAGCTCAAACCCCTGCCCACAGTTATATATAACCAAAACAGAAGGGGAACTGTGGTCCTCTGGGAGCTCCCTAAGGCTGTAAAATAATGTCAAATTTTCAAGGGCAACAGGGGAAGAAGGCTTAGCATTAGGAATACACATATCTCTGAATAGTGACTGTTGGAAGGAACCACATACACACAAAAGTAGCCTAGCAGAGGCATTGGTGTGTTTGGTGGATCCAGAGGCCCTGCCCAGCTGCCCCAGTTCCTTGGGATAAACTGATGGTGATGGGGTAGCTGTGGAGTTAGGAGTCAGTCAGCAGCATCCCCCTGTGGTGGCAAAGGACGTGGGTGCCACAGGCAAAAGCCTGTGAATTACACATGACTGCGGTCTGACTCCAGCCAGGGCCTTGCCAGCTAAGAAGGCCCCAAAGCACAAGCTCAAGGAGCAAGGTTAAGGCCACAGGGTCCTCTAACCAGGCCTCTGCTGAGTCTGAGCAGGTCTTCCAGAGCAGTTGATGATATTCACTAACAAGGAACACAGGGAGGATCAGTCATCAAAGGAAGAGAAAGGGCTTCCTTTAAAGTGCTGAAGACAGAGCAGCTGGGGCCAGCTGGAGCCTGCAGAGTCAGGGACAGATGGGAGCAGGGAGTCGGGCTGAGCAGCCCAAATGGCAAAGTGAGGGCAGAGCTGCTGGCGAGGGTGGTGCTTTTGCCAGAGTTTAGCATACTCAATGTGATGTAGGACCCAGATCATTACTGAATGTAAATTAATTTGGGAGGACAGGAGGCATTAGAAGCTCACTGAAGGGCCAGCCAAATAGCTCAGCAGATTAAAGTGCCTGCTTAGAGCTGGGCGTGGTGGCGCATGCCTGTAATCCCAGCACTCGGGAGGCTGAGGCAGGAGGATTGTTGTGAGTTTGAGACCAGCCTGAGCTACAAAGTGAGCTTAAGGCCAGCCTGAACTGCATAGTGAGACCCTGTCTCAAAAAAAATAAATAAATAAAAATAAAAAAATAAAGTGCCTGCTTAGCCAGGCACAAGGGACAGGGTTCAATCCCTAGCATGCCATGCCATTCCCACAACTGGGGCACGATGAGACAGGGACTGAGACTGGGCATGGTGGTGCGTTCCCATAATCCCCCGTGTGAGGAGGCTGAGAACAGGAGGGTCTAGGAGTCCGATCTGTGATGTGAGACCCTGTACTCTCCATACCAAAATACATTTTAAAAAAGAAGAAGCTCACAGGGACAGGGACAGTACAAAGAAGTGAAGACGCACCTCTGCACAGGGGCAAGTGTGCCTGTGCAGGGGAGCAGTTGCTCATGGGAGACATCTGTGAGTGGAGGCAAGAGGACCCACTGCGGGGTGGTTCCCACAGGGGCCCACAGAAAGCAGGGGCACATCTGGGGGAGGAGCTGTCACCAAAGCCACCTCTTCAGGTTCCTTAGGACAATGGCAAGCTTCGGAGTTTTTTTGAAAATTATCCTGCGAATCTGGTGACCCCAGTCCCCAAACTGTCAGGGCTCAGATGATAATGGGCCTGAGGACCTCTGAGAGGTCGGCAAGTGCCCTGCAGCTGCTTCTCCAGGGTCCCCCTAGCAAGGAAACCCTAGCATAGGCAAGTCGGTAATGGCTAAGGCCAAGGCCATTGCACACTGTGCACAGAAGTGACCCTGCAGCTGAGCCCCAGTGGTGCAGGACAGAGACCACTCGGAAACATTTTCCACTCCCCCCTTCCTGTGCTTGGGTGGCCATCTCCAAAGGATAGCAAGGGACTCCAAGCTGGAGTATATGTGGGTTTAGCACATCTGGGGACATCAGAGAACTGGCAGGGCTGCAGCACCAGAAGTTCTGGAGCCAAGTAACTACAGAGACACCCACAAGCATGCTTGCAAATGCACTTGTGTGATAAGACAACTGAGAGTGCTCAGTGATGCAGCTGGCCACCAGACATGGTTAACAGTGTTCAGTGCCCTGAAGGGGTCCAAGGCTCCTAAGAGGATCCTGGGCCTCCACAGGAGAACTGTTGGCAAAGCTCCATAAGGCATCACGCACACACCCGGAGAAACTGAAGAGAAACTGCAGTATCTGTGCATCTTCTCCTCCACCCCTCCACATGCTGCCACCTTTCACACATCTATCCCTACGTGCTATACAAGGAGCCAGTGCAGTCCTGAAAACATGCCCGCTCCCAGCAGTGTGGTGGCTCACAGTAACAGGAGCCCTTGCTGGGAAGGCACAGTCATCCTGCACACCTGGAACCAGAAGGACGGGGAGGGCGCCAGGCCGAGAGATCAAGGAGGCCCTGTGCTCAGTTCCCTTGGCAGAGTGTGAAGCTCAGCTCCAAAGCCTCTGCAAGTCTCATCCCTGTGTTTCAGGAATCAGTTGTCCCGAATCTGCGAGGGGAATAGAAGCAAGGAAACACAGGTTGCAGAAAAGCATAGGTGTTAGAGAACATTTCTAAGATCCTACTGCCCAGTTTACAGTGCAGTGTGGCCCTTAACTGGCTTACCTCTCTAAGGCCCAGATTCTTTTTTTTTCTTTTCTTTTTGTGGAACCAGGGATTGAACTCAGACCCTTGTGTTTGCCAGGCAAGCAGTTATTCTAGGCTCCAGTTTCTATAGCCATAAAATGGAAGGCAGGCATTTCTACTTCTAATACATGCTGTGATAATGCATGAACTTCAAACACATGAAAAACTTAAAATAACATTTAGTGTGTACACAAGAAACCATGCATGTACAGCATCATGCCTACCACACTGAGCTGCTCTGAGCATTTGAGAAGGTGTTACAGGAAAGTACTCTGGAGAATCCCTGATAAGCTCCATAGGTTTGGATATTATTATGTGATAAGAATTATACTTTATAAAATATCAATCATATAGACTTATTAGTTATATTGGAAGACTAATAAAAGAAGAAATAATTATGAAATGTTTATTTAGCAAACATTTTTTAAAAAATACTAACTGGGTACCAAGGTGACGCATGCTGATTAATCCCAGCACAGAAGGCCGCAGCAGGAGGACCACCATGAATTTGAGGCCAACTGGAACTGTATAGTAAGATACTGCCTCAAAAATAAATTTTAAAAAATTACTTGGCAATGTAAAAACTAAGCCAAGTACTGTTATTTCTATAAATTACAGACCACTCATGCCCAAATACTATGAAGCACGATGGCAGTTACGCCTAGCAGTAAGGGGCCAGGTTGATTGCAGTGTTAGCCCTTGCATGCAAGTCCAGCATTCTGTGCGCTACCTCGTGGCGTGATCACCAGCTACACAGTGGTAGGGTTATCTGCTCACCCCGCTAAAATAGTAGCAGGAACCCTGCTTGCCCCAACTTCCTTCTAATAACCCCTCAACTTATTTTATTATTTTTAAAGAGCAAAAAGAAACAATACAAATGATACAGAATTTCAAAGCAAGATGGTAGGAAATCAACAGTGGCTATTATATTACACAATGTTATTTTCAAAGTGGTTGCTCAGATTATCAGGTACAGACAGACATGCAAAGTTGATCAAACGATATAAGCTCTAACTGAGATAACTGTACTACTAATTATTTTTTTAATGTATTTAGTACAGGGAATCACCATACAGATCAGATTCCTAGTGATCCTCCTGTTTTCAGCCTCCCAAGTGCTGAGATCGCAGGCACACGCCACCACACACAGTCTCAGCCCTCTCTGGGGGTGGGTCTGGCAGGGCATGTGGGGCCCAGTCCCCGCATCTGCCTAAGCAGGTGCTTCAATCTGCTGAGCTATCTGGCTGGCCCTGTACTACTAATTGTTGTTAGTTCGTTGAAAGGAGCATTTTTTTTTGAGACAGTGTCATACTACGCAACCCAGACTGGCCTTGATCTCAGACTTAAACACTTGCCTCATCCTTCTGAGTGCTGGGATTACAAGCATGCACCACCACTCCCAGCTCCCTCAAAATTGTTTCCAGACACTAATCTTTCAGAATGTTCATTTGGGTCTGAGAGTCTTTCATTTTTTTTTTCAAAAGCCTTTTATTCAACCTACTTATCTAAGGAACCCCATATGCTCAAGGTCATATATAAGGAGCTGGAGGGCAAACAGAGAGGACTTGGTAGGCTGCATCTGTAGTATGACACAAGGCAGTAAAGGGAAACCTTAGTATGGGGCAGGGAAAATTTGCTGTGATGTTTCAAGAAGTCCAAGCTGTGATTTCTGTAATATGTTCAAGGATTTTAAGACAGTGGCTTTTTAAAAATACAGTACCACACACATACCATAAAATTCCCTTTACGGTAACTTGCGAAAGTTCACATATTTATGCAACCTTAATCACAATTGGTTTCATCACCTCAAGGATAAAGCCTTTATCCACTGCATACCTCTCCTTTCCCATCTCCTCTAACAATTGCCAACTGACTCTGCTTCTGGGGAACTGCCTTCCCTAGCTATTTTATATAGATAGAAGCAAACAATTCACAATTCTTTTTTGCATCGGGCTTCTTTTATCTGTAATAAGGTTTTTAGGTTCATCCATGTTGTAGCATGTGTCACTACTTTATTTTTATGACCAAATAATATTGCATTGCAGATACTTATACCACATTTCATTTACCCACTCACCTGAGAGATATTTAGGTACTCAGCTTTGGGGTTGTTGTAAGGCTACTATGAACAGCAACATGCAAGGTTTTGTGGACGTCTTCAATTCTCTCTCACACCCAGGAGGAGAACTTCTGGGTCATATCGTAACTCTTTACATGATCTTTTGAAGAATGCCAGGCTGTCTTCAAAAGGGTCTGCTCACTAACAACTATATGCATGCAGATTCTCCTCACATCATCAACATTCCTTGCCTGCGGGGTTTGTTAGTGATATTACTGAGTGCAAATTCTTGTTGTGTCTCTCTGATGACAAGGATATTGACTACCTTTCCATGTGTTTATCAACATGTGTATGTCTTCTTTAAAGAACTAGTATTCTTTAAAGAAATAGTTAATAAATGTTTTTCATCCATTTATTAACTGATTTGTTTTGTTCTTAAAAATTCTATATATACTTAATATTTTTTTATCAGATATATGCTTTGAAAATATCTTCTCAGGCCAGAGAGATGGCTTGGTGGTCTAAGTGCCTGCCTGGCAAGCACAAGGACCCATGTTCAATCCCTGGTACTGCATGCCATGCTGGCCCAATGGCCAGCCAGCTCCTGAAACTGGGTGTGGTGGCACACACCTGTAGTCCCAGTGCTGGGGAAGCTGAGACAGAAGGATCACTACAAATCCAAACTGTACAGTGAGATCCTGTACCAAATAAATAAATATTTTTTAAAAAGAAAATATTTTCTCCTCTCTCTTCTCCTCTCTCTCCTCTTCTCTCCTCATCTCTCCTCTTCTCTCACCCCTCCTTTCTCTTCTCTTCTCTCTCCCCTCCCACTCCTCCTTTTTCTTCTTCCTCTCTCTCTCTCTCCTCTCTCTCTCTCTCTCTCTCTCTCTCTCTCTCTCTCTCTCTCTCTCTCTCTCTCTCTCTCCCTCAGCTGAGGATTGCACCCTGTTAAGCAAGTGCTCTACTGCTGAGATATATCCCCACCCTCTTTTTTCAGTACTAGCATTGACTCAGGGCCTTCACATACAGCTATATCTCAGCCCTCTTTCCACTTTTTACGTTGAGACAGGGTCTCACCAAGTCTCTAGATTGCCTGGTCTGCACTCAAACTTTCCATCCTCCTGCTTCAGCTCCACATGGTGCTGGGATTTCAGCCATGTGTTTGCCATGCCCAGCTCTTCTCCCACTCTCTGGGCTTCCTGATGAGTGTTTGTTGGTTTGGTTAGGGTTAGGGTTTTGCCTTGAATTCATGGTGATCCATGTGCCTCAGCCTCCTGAGTACTGGGGATCACAGGTATATACCACCATGCCTGGCTTTTAAAGGTATCTTTTGAAACAAGTTTTTAATTGGAACAAAGTCCAACTTACTATGCTTTTTGTCACTTTGCTTTTGGTATCACATAAATCATTTAAATCACTGCATCCTGTGGTGTCTGTAGAGCAGCCACAGTTCATTAAGCGAATTTCATGTCTTTCATGTCAGGCCCACGCCCGACCCGTGTTGCACCATGTGAGCGCCCCAGCTCCTTAGCTAGCTCCCCATGGGTCTTCCACACTGTGTGGCACTATGATTTCTGCACTGTTTTCTCCATCTGGCACAGCAGCTGTCGTTCTCATCCATCAGAACCAGACGTCCTTCCCTGGTGTGCCCTGGATTTTCCTAACTTAGGGTGCTGGGACATAAGCCAGCCACATGCTTGGTTCAAGTACAAGCCATGCATGGGACTTTTGTCTTGACCCCAACAGAGGCACAGTCTAATCTGACCCACTACTGCCCGGGCCAGCCCGGTCTACTGTACAGATCCATAGTGCTTTAGGGTCCGCTAGGAGAGGAGCGTCTTCTGGAACCATCCTCTACCCTTTGTTATCCTGGCATGAAATCTCCTCACATGAAGACTTGCCAGGCTGTCACAAAGTTCTGCCTCTTGTTATCTCCTTTATGTCCCATTCTACTTCCTTCTCAACAACGTCTGTGTTGTGGAACAGGAACTTGCTTCTTTCTGATCTGGTAATGTCCAAAATATTTGACAGTTACTCCTAACACAAAGTTTATCCTTTAGAATCAGAGCAAACTCAGGTTCCACAATTGTTAAAGATCAGAACTATATCTCCAATAGAGGGCAATGGCCCACACCTATAATCCCAGCACTGAGAGGCTGAGGCAGGAGAATCACAAGTTCAAGCCCAGCTTGGACAACTTAATGAGACCTTGTCTCAAAATTTAAAACAACAAACAAACCTTTTTTTTAAGGCTATGGATGTATCTTTGTGTAAAGGCCCTGAGTTCAATCTACTGTACAAACAATAATAATAGTAAAGGGAGATAGGAAGGAAAACCAAAAGAGCGGATCTCCAAACACATACAAGCACTGGCAACTGCAAACTTGTATAGATCATCATGAACTAATATTTGTTCTTTACTGTACTGTCACCAGCCCACCCTCAACAGACCAGTACTTCCTTTGTTAATGTAGTTTTACCTGCCAAACTTTAAAGTAGGTCTTACTCTTGTTAAGTCCTTCTATGGTTTTCTATGGCATTTCTCATCAAAACCTTCTCACCTCTTCACATGGCAGGACCCCGGTTTGTTAGAGCTGTTTTCCAGAAATGTGCATATTTTAGGTGCCATGTGTATGAAGGTCGGCCAAGCCCTTGTGGCCAGCATCATGCCCAGTCCCCTTCCCAGACTTCCCAGCTTCCCAGGAGTACACACAACTCCCATGGTCCTCTCATAGTATGATGGGAAAATAGAGGCTACAGATTTTGACTAATTTTCATACTCTATTCAGAAGCCATTCTCCAGATCTCCAGCATAATAAATCATAGATATATGTATACATCTCTTATTATGTAATTATAGATTTGCAAAACTTGCAAAGAAATGTGGAGGGAAGCCCCATACACAGCTTCCTCTAGTGTTAACAACTCACAATTATTGCACAGTATACCTAGAGCTCTTATTCAGAGTTCACCATCTTTATTTAAACCTGTAAATACATGTAGTATGTATGTAGCTCAGTGCCATTTCACCACATGTGTTGTCCTATGTAACCATTGCCACAGTTAAGAGACATAATCATAACAAGTCTCCCTCATGTTACTTTGGGGGGGGGTTGAGACAATGTCTGGCCTTGAACTCATGGCAATCCTCCTGCCTCAGCCTTCAGACTGCTGTATTACAGGTACGCACCAACACACCCCGCCATCCCTCAGTCTTGAAGCTCCGGCAACCACTAACTTGTTCTCAGTTCTACAATCACTGTACATTATTTCACTATTGTTACATAAATAGAATCACTCAGTATTTTCCCTTTAGATTAACCTTCACCACTCCATCTATTTCTTTGTGATTCATCCAAGCTGTAGCCTTTAATGCTCCATTCCATTTCATTACTGAGCGGTATTTCATGATATGGACATTCTAGTTTGTTGTTCATTTTTTGTTTGCTTTTTATGGTATTTGAACCCTGGGCCATGCACTGTCACTTCCCCATTCCTTCTTTTAAGACAGGATCTTGCTGAGCCACTAAGCTGCCCAGGCTGGGCTCGAACTTGTGATTCTCCTGCCTCAGCCTCCCAGAATGCTGGATTTACAGACAGGAATCACTATGTCCAGATCACACTAGTTGTTGCATTTTTTTCTAACCTTTCATTCTTTAAACATTTGGGTCATTGCCAATTTTGGATTCTTATGAACAATGTTCATAAGAATGTTCATTTCTATTTCTATGGAAATAGAAATTCCTGAGTGAAAATAAATCATTTCTGTGTTATAAATACCCAAGTGAATTGTTGATGATGGCAGATTCATGGGGTGTGTGTGTGTGTGTGTGTGTGTGTGTGTGTGTAGTGTTTTACTATATAGTTCAGGCTGGCCTTGAATTTGCAGTGATCCTCTTACCTCAGCCTCAAGTGCTGGGAATATAGGTGTGTGCCACCATACTCAACTACTTTTATTTTTAAAATAAAAAACAAAGCCATTTGTCAGAATCAGTTTTTTTGTTTTTGTAATTTCACTGTGACTAAACCCTAGAGAGATGCTCTGTTTCTTTCTTTCTTACCAGAAAGCTTTCTTACTTCACACTTACCTTCTGAAGTCTATGGGAATCAGATGAACCTAGATTCAAATCCTCCTTAAATAACTTTTCTTTCCTTCTTTTTATTGAGTCTTAGCTTCCCTGTTTAATATGTAGTAATAATTCCCACAACACCAAGGATTTAAGATCAGCATGCTACCAAGCATTACTTCTGATTAAGTAAGTTATCTGATTATACATCATATGCCTCAATCAAACTAATTCCCAGTGCTATGGCTATAGCTTAGTGGTAGAGCACTTGCTTAGTATATGCAAGACCCTAGGCTCAATTCCCAACACTTAAAAAAAAAAAGGTAAAATTAGTTCCTCTCCTTCCCATGAACGCCCTGGGCTTGCTGAGGTAGTGCTTACCGCTCTGGAAGCAAAGTGAGTTGGTGTCTCTGATGTTCTCTCTCCTAGGTCAGTGAACAATTTCCTGATGACTGGTCCCAAGGTAAGAAAAAAGTTGTTTGGTTAATGTGGATATCAATAAGCTTGAGTGGGAGGGGGCTGGGGAGAGAGCTCAGTAGAATAAGTGCTTGCCTGGCAAGCACAAGGTCCTGAGTTCAATCCCCAGTACTGCAAAAAAATAAATAAATAAATAAATAGCTTGAGGACTAAAGACACTTTCTTTTCATTATATTGTATCTTTTATTACATTGTGCTACATACTACAGACAAAAAAAGCTGACTCCCTGGGAGAGTTAGGACGCACACAAAGCCACCCAGCCAACTATTGTCAGAGTCCAGAAAAACACTCAGAAGCACTAATTCTGAATTTTTAGTTGGAATTTCCAGAAATGTCAATAGGCTTCTATGAGATCAGGCTCCAGTCACAAGCCCTGCCCAGTGCAGGGGTGAGAAGCAGTCCCCTCATGAGAATGCTAGAATTGTACTGTACAAGCTCTGCAGAAAAGTGCACCTCCAGACTCCAAACATTGCATTCTCATTATTTTCTCATTTACTTTGTAGTACTGGGTGCACACTAGGCCGGCCCTCTACATCCACAGCCCCTTCTACGTATTTCCCCCACCAGGCCCCTAGTCTCCTCTTCCCCCCTGTGTGAAAAAGTTTCGCATTTTTGGGGGTGTTCAATGTGCATACCCTACTTTGCTCATGTCCACTCCCCATTACCTGCCCTTATACCTCACATCCCCTTTATCCTCTCCATCTTTCCTTCTCTTCCTTTTTCCTTCTATTTTTAAAAATATTCTTTAGATTCCACATATTAGAGAGATGTGTAATATTTGTTTTGCCGAGTCTTGCTCACTCAGATAACATGGATCAACATGGTAATTTCCAGAGCCATCCATTTCCTTATGAATGACAGAATTTTGTTTCTCCTTATGACTAAATAATATTCTAGTAAGTATATATATATATCACATTTTCTTTATCTTTCTAGTGGGTATTGTCATAGTTAGTCTTCTTGTGGCTGAGACAGAATACCTAAACTTAAAGTTAAAGAACAGTCCTATTTAGCTCACAGCCCATAACCAGCTTCTCCAGGACATGGTTGGCACATGGCAGACAGGCATCATGGAGGAGAAACAGTTCATGGTATGGCAAGGCAGGCAGAAGGCAACATGCAGCAACGTTAGCAGCAGAAGCACTAGTATCCACCTTCTTTCTTTTATTCCAGGATACTCACCCTTTGGGTGGTATCATCCACACCAGAACTGGTCTACCCATTTTCCACACTAAAAACTATGCCAAACTCATCAGTGGACTAATTAATAACCACACACCCTTAACCCCAGCATCACCCACCCTAGATTCAGTCACCTCCAAAAAGTGCCACCTTATGATGCCATGAGGCTTTGGTGGAACATTCAGATACAAGTCACAATATGCCTTTAGATTGGTCCTATGTCTTGACTGTTGTGAACTGTGACACAGTTATACAAATATTCCTGTGGTATGCTGATCTTAGCTACCTTAGGTGATGATATAGTTCTGTGTTCAGTTTTTTGAGGAACCCTCATATTGATTTCCACAGTAGCTATACTAATTTACATTCCCACCAGCAGCACAGAAAGGTAGCTTCTCTATAACACACACCTTCACCAGCATTTACTGTTTTTGTATTCTCGATAATAGCCATTCTCATTAGGGTGAGATGGAATATAGTTTTGATTTGTGCTGTGGTTTATATCTAGATGTTCCCTAAGTCTCATACACTCATAGGTGGGGCAGGTAAATGGTTATGGGATCCTGCAGCTGACTTGCTATTGGGAGGTGAGACTTGGACAGGAGAAGCAGGTGTGACCTGGAAGGGTTTTTCTCCTTTTCCCACTGCTCCCTTCATTCGCTCTGCTTTCCAGCCACCACAAGGTGAGCAGCTCCTCTACCATGTTCATAGGCCATGCCATCCCACAATGGCACCAGCCATCTAGACAGAAACATAAGTTCAAGTAAACCTCTTCTCCTTTAAGCTAGAAGTGGGTATTTTGTACCAGCAATGAGAAAAGTGACTATGATAATTTGCATTTCCCTAATGGCTAAAGATATTAAGCATTTTTCATATAATTATTTGTATTTCTTTTAAAAAGTATTAATTCAATTAATTTGTCCATTTGTTGATTGGACTATTTGAATTTTGATGTTAAGTTTCTTGAATTTTTTATATATTGCAGATACAGTGATGCCTCAGTTATGAATGCTTCTGTCTGCAAACAATTCAGTTCATGAACAGAAGCAGTCAGCAATATTTTGCCTCCCTGTGTGAACTCCTCACCTTTGAGGAAACTTGATGCAGTTCATGACCAATTAGGTTTGCAACCAGAATTGTGGACAAAATTAAGTTTGTGAATCGAAGTACAACTGTTTTAATCCTCTGTTGGAAGAGTAGCTGGTAAAGATTGTCTACCATTCTGTGGGCTGTCTCTTCATGGTTAGCTGCTTCCTGTGCTGTGCAGAAATTGTTTAACTTGTAGGCTTACTTGTTGGTTCTTGTATTATTTCCTGGGCTACTAAAGTCCTATTCTGGAAGTCTTCCTGTGCCTGTGGCTTCAAGAGAGTCCCCGATGTTTTCTTTAGAGCTGAAAGTTTCAGGTCTTAACACCTAGGTTTTTCATTCATTTTGAATTGATTTTTGTACAAGGTAAGAGATAAAGATCTAGTTTCAATCTGCCACAGTGAATATCCAGTTTCCTTAGCACCACTTGTTACAAAAGAAACTATTTTCCCCAATGTACATTTTGGCTTCTTTGAGATAGACTCGCAAGGCTGGTCTCAGACACCTGACCCTCTGGCCTTAGTCTGCCGAGTAGCTAGAATAACAGGTATGCGCCACCACACCAAGCACAAGACGTTACTTTCTAGTACAGTAACATGATATGAACAACTAAGGGTTCATTAGTTAGAGGACAGGGACTCACTTTGGAACAAGTTAAAGCTAATGGGAGCTAGGGTCTAATAAAAGTTTCTTTCCTAGTTCTGCCATTTCCTAGCTATGAGATCTGGAGTAGCTTAGCTTACTTCTGCTAAGCCTCAGCTTCCTGATCTATAAAATGGCCCCGATTTCACGAGGCTATTTGCAGTGTTGAATGGGGCAGCACATCTAAAGTGCGCACTCCATCACCACTTTGGAGAGATGGGCAAGAAGTTTGGGGCAAAGGCCTCCTATGCTCAGCCTGAGCCTTGACCCCTGCAGGCCTACCTGATCTACTCCAGCAGCGTGGCAGCTGGTGCCCAGAATGGAATAGAAGAGTGCAAGTATCAGTTTGCCTGGGACCGCTGGAACTGCCCTGAGAGGGCTCTGCAGCTCTCCAGCCACGGAGGGCTCCGCAGTGGTAAGGACAGCCCTGGCCCAACTCCTGGGTCCTCTGGTCACAGGCTGTAGCCACGGGGATGGCAGCTCTCTTCCCCTACGCCTGTCCTTCACCTCCCTCTTCTCTGAGGACATCTCTCTCTTCTCAGATCCTCTCTTTCTTCTCTACCTCCACTTTCCTACCTATAGTTTTTTCTTTCTATGCCAACACTCTCACTGTTCAACAAAAGCCTGTGTCTCACCTCCAATCCCATTCTGCCCTTGGCTGCCCCATCAGCTAAAGGTTTCCTGACAACAGAAGAAACCGAAGGAGGCCGGTAGGAGTCATAATTACTAATACCTGGTAGCCCCTTCTTTCAGCAGACTCAGCAGAGGCACTGGGCCAGTGAGAACTTGGATGGGAAACCAGATCCTCATAGAAACAATAAATAGGGTCCATGCAGGTAAATGCAAGCTGCCCAAATGGGGTTCTTCTGTAGATCAACTGAGCAAGCTTCTTAGAAGCCAGTGTTCCAGGAGTAAGTGAAGATGGGTCCTCCAACACTCGCCCTCACATCCATCTCCTTTGTTTCTTCCTCAGACTCTCTCCCCACCTAAGTCCTTCATAATCACGTGTGCCACCCAGTCATGAAACGTGTGCGGGGAGAGTGAGAGAAGCCAAAAGCCTAGGCTAGGGATGGGGCTAAGGGAGGCGCTGCAGTAAGGCAGCTGGGCTAGCGCTGCTTTTGGCTCCCATGCCTCCCTCTAACCCTTGGGCTCCTGTCAGCTAACAGGGAGACTGCGTTTGTACACGCCATCAGCTCTGCTGGCATCATGTACACACTGACCAGGAACTGCAGCCTCGGGGACTTTGACAACTGCGGCTGTGATGATTCCCTGAACGGGCAACTGGGTGAGTCTGGCTTGGGTGAAGTAACCTGGTCAGGTAAATTCACTTCCAGGGTGACAGCCCCAGGGAAATGGGTGGGGGGAGTTGTTTCTTCTGAGTTGTGACTGTGAATAGGGCTAGGAAGGTAAAGTCCAAGGCCAGCCTGGGCTACACAGCCACACTTCCATCTTATGAAGAAAATCATGCTGAGAGCGAACCAGTTGGAGCCTAAATTTTACACCGAAAAACCAGACTAAATGGAGTCTGATTTAGAAGGCAACGGGCCCTCTTCTCTAATACAGTAATAAGGTAGCTAGCGAAACAAAGTCCGCACAGAGCCATCCATCCTGGCTCACAACGGGGTGTATCCTGGCCTTGTTTCCGCCGCACTCTGCCCTGGCCTCTTATGCTTGGCCCCAACCTCAGCCTCCATCCTCTCACGACCTCCGGGCTCACCCCCAGGCCAGTCAGTGCTCTGTGCGCTGGGGAGTTTCCCACAGCGCCGCAGCTGGCCCCGTAGAACTTGGAAGGGGCAACCACTACCACTGTCGGGACCTGGACGGGATGGAGAGGAACCCAGGGCAGAGTCACCCTCTCGGCTTTCTGCTGGCCCCACTCCTCCTCCCCTAGAACCCACCCCCACCTCCCGTGATAGCACTGAGGTGTGGCCCAGCCGCGCTCCTGCTTTTCCAGGAGGCCAAGGGTGGCTGTGGGGAGGCTGCAGTGACAACGTGGGCTTCGGAGAGGCGATTTCCAAGCAGTTCGTGGACGCCCTGGAGACGGGGCAGGATGCACGTGCAGCCATGAATCTGCACAACAATGAGGCAGGTCGAAAGGTGAGCCTCGCGCACCCGCCCCAAGCCTCCTACACCTCCCGCGCCACGCCACACTCTGCTCAACCTCCCCTCTCTCCCCAGGCTGTCCGGGGCACCATGAAGCGCACATGCAAGTGCCACGGCGTGTCCGGCAGCTGCACCACGCAGACCTGCTGGCTGCAGCTGCCGGAGTTCCGCGAGGTGGGCGCGCACCTGAAGGAGAAGTACCATGCGGCACTCAAAGTGGACTTGTTACAGGGCGCAGGCAACAGCGCGGCGGGCCGCGGCGCCATCGCTGACACCTTCCGCGCCATCTCCACGCGTGAGCTGGTGCACCTGGAGGACTCCCCCGACTACTGCTTGGAGAACAAGACGCTCGGCCTGCTGGGCACAGAGGGCCGCGAATGCCTGCGGCGCGGCCGTGCCCTGGGCCGCTGGGAGCGCCGCAGCTGCCGCCGCCTGTGCGGAGACTGCGGGCTGGCGGTGGAGGAGCGCCGCGCGGAGACGGTGACGAGCTGCAACTGCAAGTTCCACTGGTGCTGCGCCGTCCGCTGCGAGCAGTGCCGCCGCCGGGTCACCAAGTTCTTCTGCAGCCGCGCAGAACGGCTGCGGGGAAGCGCTGCACCAAGGCTGGGACTGAAGCCCTGAAGGGCCTCTTCTGCCTCCTTTCCCCATTTGTTCTGGTCCTCTGTTAGAGGTTCTAGGACTAGGAACTCTTGAGCCCTAAGATCCCGAGGGAAAGACTGCAGTCTCCCCAAAGCTTGCCACTTGCCAGAGGGTTTCAATTCCTCCGCACTCTCTTCCTAGAGCTGCGACCGCAGCGTCCTCACAACCCAAAAGTAGGTCTGATAATTGCGCTAAGCTACAAGCTACTCTGATCTTCCTTTGACTAGGAAGTCTAGGCCTCCCACCCCTAGTTCCCTGATGCCAGAAGCCTGGCCTCACAGCTCGGGCAATGCCCAGCATTTCCCTGATTGCTGTCTGCCGCCAGGGCTGCACCCCCACTGAACCTCGTCCTCCTCCAGAGCCTGCTTACTACTTGAGTCCCTTCTGTTGACCTACTCCAGAGGGATGGCTGACACTTTCCCTCTATTTTTAAGCAGAATCCATGAGGAAACAGGCCTGAGTTCAAAAAGCTAACTCCAAAAACCTTTGGAGTAGGTTCCAGGATGCGGGAAGAGGAGGCCTAGGCTCCCAAATCCTGCCGATCACCCTTTACTGTGGGTCTTCACCTGTGCACAGTGACTGCCCCAGCAGCCCAGAACACTCCAAACACAGCCCCAAAGTCAGGGACTTGTAAGGACAGAGCGCCAGGCATTTCCTACCTTTTAAAGTTAGCTTTCCACGCTCGTAGCTTATTTCCACCTAGCAACATACCTACTTTTTCTCCTTCCCCAAAGGAGCCAACACAGAGGTAAATAAACCCAATTTCCCTCTTGGACCCTGGTCTGCCCTTTGAAGAAAGGCCACAGGAGGGACAAGCTGGTTCTCAATAAGCACTGGACACCTTCATTCAATAAGGAAACTTCCTGCCATTAAGCTGTTCCTAGCAGGAGATTCAGCACCTTGAACTTTAACTTATTACAGTCACTGTAGTATATGCCACCCTCCCACTGCAAGTACTGAACTTTCTATACAGGCAGAGGGGTAGGGCAGGGTAAAAGTTACACCTAGGTTCTCTCTTTCCTCCCACCTCAGTAGGAAACATAGTTAGCCTGGCTCAATTGAGGCTAACCTGCCAAGGAGTAGTAAACCATGCACACCATCTTCCACCAATAGATTCCCTCGTGCTCAGGAGTCAGAACCTTGCTGCTGTGGAGCTTGATTCTCCTAGTTCCATGCCCAGAGAAAAGCCATGCAGCAGGGAGCTGTTTATGTAATAGAGATCCAGGGAAGGAAGCACCAACTCCTTGCAGCCCACAGAGCTTCCTGCCTGTGCCTGCTACCCTACTTGGAGCCATCCTGGGCTCCAGGCAGCTCTTCTGCAGAGCTGGTCTGTGCCTTCCGCTTGCAGGGCATGAGAAGGTACAGAGGCCACAAAACCAATGCTTCAGGGGCCGACCAGAATGCTGGGCCAGTACGCAGGCCCCTGGCCCACCTCTCCAGCTATTCTGATCCTAGCTTCCTCAGAGAAGCTCCCTCACCTCACCACAGGGCACATTTCCCTTAGGTGCTCTGTGTTCACAATTATGAGCAAAAAGTCTTTTCCTCACTACTTTAGCTCTTATCTGAACATCTTAAGTCACCTTCCCTGATCAACCAACAGCTTCACTAAGCCGGCCCATCTGCCAGAGTTAACTTGATAGTGGGCATGAAGAAAATGTGGCAAGGGAGCAGAAAATATGGAAGGACGCTGTGGCAAGGCAAAGCTGCACCTAATGCAAAAATGGACTTGTACAGCTCTGGGGTCCTCATTCCAGGTCAGCACTCTGAGACTACATGCTGGCAGAAAATCCTGTCTCCCCAGTTGGGGTGAAGGCCAGACCCCACCTCAGGGCCACAGAGGAGTTGCAGAGCTACCTCAGGTCTGTAACCCCCGCACCATTGTTCACTCAGGAAACCCTGGAGACAGCGAAACACATATTGGCACCCTCACTCATGGATCCTTGTCTCACACACAGAAGCCTTCAGCAATGTGTCCAACTCCAGAGCCATGCCATAGGGAGACACCTGAGAGATCTGGTAGTCATACCGGGAGTCCTATGTCCTAATCACAATAGGTGTCTCACAGGCCAACTGCCAAGACTCTAAGCCTCAGAGTAAGTGCTAAAGCTCAGCACATCCCTCTTCTCAGGTGTTTCTGGGAGCCCACCTGCCTCTGCTTTGGGGCATCCTGAAAAGGAGGTCCTGAGAAGTGCCAAGAACATGGGTTAGAGTAGACAAAATGCTGTCTCCTTCCTGTCCCTTTCCTGTGATCCTGCATACAGGCAGGACTCACTCTTGTGAAAAGAACCCCCTACCCCCACCCTGGGCTTAACTGGCCTTAGCTGAGGTCAGGGCAAAGAGACAGGTCATCCTCAGCATGCTGGTGGTGCTGCTGGTGGGGAGGGAGGGCAAGCCAGGGCACTCGCCTATTGTGGGTCTGGATTGGATGCTTCCACTCATTCATTTCCTTTTAATTAACCCACATTCCTGGAGGAGAAATATTTATGTTGGCTCCCATAGAGCCAAGCCTCAGACTGGAAAGAAGGGGAAAGAAAGCCTGTCTTAGCAAAACAATATCTCTAAAGAGCTCAAGAAGAGAAAATAGGGGAACAAAATGCCATTAAAATAGCCTTCTACCCCCACTGGAGTCAATGAAAACTTCATTTCACATGATAATCCGCCACTCCGCCCCTTCTCTTCTCACAACACCATTTCGGAAAGTGTTTGGGAAAAGTCTTCCCAGTTAGTACACAGCTCCCTGCAGCTCAGACTTCTCCTTGTGTTAGTTCAGGGCCCCAAGCAGGGCTCTTGCTCCAGCAGCGGCTTTTTTCTCCCCCCCTTTAATTTAAACAAAGACCTCAGAGTTCATCAACCTCCCACTGAAATTCACAGCTGCTGAACAAACTAATCCCCTCTCCCAGCCTTTCTTCCCTTCAATGGGCTCTTGGCTTCAAAGACACTTTGGGAAAAGACTTTGCTAGGGCTCACACTGCTTCATCAATAGAAGTTAGTGCAGATATTGTCTGAAGAGCAAGTGGCTTTACAAACAAATACTGCCAGACAGTCCTTCTCTCCCACACGCATGTAGCAGGCAGGCCCGATGGGACCGTCAGCAGGACACCCAGTGCCTTTGTGCAGCTTAGCCCTGAAGTGGTACAGAGAAAACTCTAGAGCTAGCATCAGGCATGGATGGACATGGGGACACACACATAAACATGCACCCATAGCAAAGTGCCTGGCAAGTCAACAGCAGTGGATTGAAAACTTCCTTACCCAACTCCAGTAACCTCTTAAGTGCCTCAGTCTTTGCCCACCTTACTAGGGTGCAGGAGTCTTTGAAAGACAGGTAATAGTGAAACAGGCCCCAAAGGAAGCAACCATCAGGAGACAAGTGAACAAACCAAACCAGAACATTTAGTTTTATTGCACTATTAAATCATTAATGCATCAAATGCAGAGTTCATAGAGCAAGTAGCCCTGAATCATCTGGTAGGTGAAGGGGAGAAAGGCCCAAGCCTGAGAAGCAGTGCCAAAAGTCAGCCTTCTGCTAGCACAGCTCCTGTCCATAGGCAGGCTGATCACCACAGACTGATTAGTTGTGCCTGGGTCAGGCTCAGATGCGTGGTGTCAACCCAGGAGGCTGGTGTCTGGCTGCTGCTCCCATCTGCTAGCAAGACAGCTCCCAGGGAAAGGCAGTTCACCCTTGCCTTCCCTCTATGCTAGCCCCCCCCCCCTTTAATAAAGGCACTCAAGAAGTTCCATTTAAAAGGGCATCATGAAGATCAAGGATCTTTCAAGGTGTGAAAAGCAGCCCTCAGGGAATGCAGGCCTAAAACCTGAAAGTGAGAGGCAGGGGAAAGGTAAGGTCAGGCTCATACATCACAGAAGGGAAAAATAAAAGACCTGCAAGATGGGTCACAGTAAGGGCCAGCCAGATAGCATGGGGGGTGAGGAGGGGTTCCAATTTCAGGCCTGCCTTGCCAGCCCTGGCCCCTTGGCACACTGAGAAGACAGCAATTGAGACTGGGTGTGGTGGCCCACAGCTGTAACCCCAGCACTTGGGAGGCTGAAAAATAGGAAGGATCACTACAAGTCTGATCTGTGTAGTAAGACCCTGCAGACCTTGTACTAAGTACGTTAAAAAAAAAAAAAAAAAGATGGGTCATAGCCTTTGCTACACTTGGAAGCAAAGGCTCAGAGCCACAAGAACAGAGTATCCCTGGGGGGACACTCTAGGGCAGGGCTCTCAACGCTGCACTCAAGAAACTAAGATCTAGCTCTCCAGCCTTCCCCGGAACAGAGGACTCCTTAGGTTCCTGGCACAAGAGTGTGGAAAGCAAGCCCTCAGCTGGCTGGCATCAACTCTACAACCTCACAGGCTGGAAAGCAGGGGAAGGAGCTGGGAAATAACATCTGGAGGAGGCAAGTGATGCAGAAGTGGCCTCCGGCAGGAGGCTCAGCGCTGCAGCTTATGTGCAATGGTGAGAACAGCCTTCAGGACAGGCATGAAGCTGGACACCTCACTGAAGCTGCTGCAGCTCACCACCTGGGCGTGGTCTTTTAAGCCCTGCACAAAATGTCCCACATCCACACACCTGGCAACTTCATGGAGCCCAGCCACGACATGTGTGGAGAGCTGTGGAGGGACTGACCAAGGTTAGTGAGCCACCTACCCCCACCCTGGCAGCACAGGTTCCAGCACACGGTAGGGCAAGGCATGTTTGTAGACAGGGGCAAGCCCAGGAGCAGGGGGAGGGTATAGGGCGGGCACACCCAGGACTTACCCTCCCTTCACACAGCTGCTCATAGAGACCTTCCAGGTGCTGGGCTGCCTCCTCCAGCTTCCTTTTAGTCTTCTGCAGAGAGGAAAACTGATTCAGAGCCATCCCCTAGAGCTAACACTGTACAGGGTAGGTTAAGGCCAGCAAAGCTCATTGCTACTTCCCTCATTTCATACAGGAACGAAAGGAAGCCCAGTGATGGCCCTGGCTCACTAGCAAACGACAGCACTCCTTCCTGCTGGCCCACCCTCCTCCCTGTCCTCCCTACTACCCAGGAGCTGGACTTGGAACTCACTCCAGCTGCCTCCCTTCCTCCCTACAGGCACCCCAGGAGGACAAGCTGAAGTCAGTGTCTTCAGGCACAGTCAGGGAACTGACCACTGCTAAGCTGTCCTGGAGCCAGCTGAAGGTATGAGGAGGGCACTGCAGAGTCAGTGCTTACTAAGTCAGCTGCAGACAGGGAACAGCACTGGAGAAGTGCCTTGAAGCTGGCCTTCAAGGACTGATGTTTTGGGGGCAGCTCCTTCCTTTCTATCTTCTTAGGGTCAGACAAGAGCTGAGACTACTGATGAGGGAAGGAACAGGGGATTCAGGGCCATCCTGTTCCCAGCCAAGCAGGACAGAGCTTGGCCCCTCTCCTTTGCTGTAATAAGGATGCCTTCAGCTCCAGGATGATGCTACTTGAAGAATAAGGCCCAGATCCAACATCCCCTCTCTGCCACACCCAAGGGAGGGCCAGAAGCTTTCCCAGGGAAGAACACTCTGCCCCTGTCACCTGCAAGCTGAGTTAGCCTGGAGCTCTGGGGAGTATGCAACTCACAGTGGAGACAGGGATCTGTGCTGGAAGCACCTGGGGCGACTGCTCTGGTGATTGGTGCTGGAGGCATAAAAGTCTCTGACAGCTGAAGTGAAAAAAAAAAAAAAAATCACAGGCATCTGGGCAGAGAGGCTCCAAAGCTCCTGATTTGGGACAGTGGCAGGAAACAGGATACTGGGTGAAAAACCGGGAAATGGAAAGCCAGATGAATGTGTGTGGGAGAGAAAGAACAACAGAGAGTAGGATAACTGGGAGAAGAGGGAGGTCACCCTAAACACAGAAAGGGTAGAGCTGAGTTCTGTATGGGACCAGAAAGCAGATTACTGGTGAGTGTCTGAAGGGGTGAGTGAAGAAAGACGCACTGACCTT
>PVKA01017271.1:0-46135 GCA_004027165.1 Ctenomys sociabilis | reverse complement strand
TTCCAGAACCAGGGATTGAACTCAGGCCCCTGCACTTGCCAGGCAAGCTCTTATTCTACTGAGCCATCTCCCTGGCCCCTTCTTTTCAACTTTTTGAGACAGTTGGAGAATTGGTATTATAAATGACCCTAAGTTTATGAAGGGGCTACAGCCTGATAGCCTATTGTAAGTTAAAATATTTTAAGGTAAAGACGCGTTGCATACATATAATTTAGTGAATGTCCTAACTTTGTAGCACATAGAGTGTATTCTGCTTGCCCTTGTGATTCCCCAGAGGCTGTCTGGGACTTGTACCTCTGATGCTGCCCACTCTTAAGGGGGAAGAGTATTATACCACATACTGGTGGCCTGGGGGAAGGTTCCAAATAAGAGCTTGTTAACCACTGAATGCATGTTGCTTTTGCACCATTATAGAGGTGGGAAAAAATTCCAAGTTCTGTTAAACATTTCTATTGTTTTCTAGTTATATTTCATTTATTTTTGCTCTGGTTTTATTATCTATTTCCATCAAGTTCTTCTAGGCTTAGTTTGTTCTTAATTTTTTAGTTCCTTGAAGTGCAACATTAGATTGCTTAATTTATGTTTTTCTTTCCTTGCTATAAACATTTAGAGCTATAAACTTCCCTCTCAGAAACATTTCTGCTGTGTCCCATCAGGTATGGTGTGCTTTTGCTGGCCTCAAGATATTTTTAAGTTTTCCTTTTCATTTCTTCCCTAATCTATTGGATGCCTAGGAACATGTTTTCAAATGTTCATGAAGTTGTGAATTTTCCAAAATTCTTTTTTGTTATTGATTTCTCATCTTATGCCATTGTGCTCAAAAAAGATACCTTACATGATTTCAATCTTCTTACTTTATTCACACTTGCTTTGTAGCCTGACACGATCTATCTCGGAGAAGGTTCCATGTGTGACTGAGGAGGCAGTGTATGGTGCAGCTGTTGGATGGAATGACCTTTAGGTCTGCTTGGTCCATGGAGTCTAGAGTGCAACTAATAATTTACTATTTTCAGTTAACATTTCACTGTGACTGCATATTTATTTACATTAATTGATTCGACATTCAAATATTGTGGTTTTTGAACACACCTCTCATTTATTTACTCAGTATTTATTCAAATCTCGAATTCTTCTGCATATGGCATTGAAGTTGCTAGTAGCTAAATGATTTTCTTAGAGCAGATTTTGAGAAACGGACATGCTGAGTCAAAATAATGAACATTGCATGTAGTGAGGAAAGGCTCAATAACATTAGCACATTGCTATCCATTAGCATAAACCCCCATTAATAATGTCATTCTGATGCCAAACGTTGTGTTCCCTTCTTTCCTTTCACTTCCCTTCCCTTCCCTTCTCTGGTATTGAACACAGAACCTTTGCATTGAATATCTTAAGTTGTTTTTATTTTACTTTATGCTTCTGCTGTATTGCACTTGGCATAAAGATCATTTTTTTTTTTGTGTGTGTCCACTACGCATCAAGTACATCTATCATCTATCATCTATCTTTCAACAGAACCACTTCTCTCATGTCTGTGTTACATGACTAATTTGCATATTATTTAGAATTTTTAATTATTGTAGATCTGTGATCAGGGATCTTAGATGTCATTATTGTGGGAAGGCACAATCCCAACCACATAGCACAGCCAACACAATCCATAAGTGTTTTGCGAGTCTGACTGTAGCACTGATAAACCACTCCCCTACTTCCCCATCCCACTCTTCTTGGGCCTCCCTATGTCCTGAGACAGCAATGCTATAATAAATGAAAATAAGAGATAAGAAAAAAATAATGTCATAGGACTGTCCTGCTACAATGCTGTATATGATTAGACTTCTAAATTTCTGTGTAAAAATATGTAATTGTTCATTCCTATTTTTAAAAATATTTATTTATTGATTTTTCTTCACATTCTATAGGGATTTAAAGTTTAACATATCAATAGTTGATGGAAAATACCTGTTCCATGTTGTCTAAGATGTTTGATAGTCAGACGGATAGTGAGGTTAAGCTCAACTGCCTATGTTATAGAGTAATAATATCATTAAGCTTCTCTTCTGGAGGGTTAATTTATTTTAAAGAGAATAGAAAATAATAGATAAAACATTAGAAGTGATACACAATTTTTTATTTTTTTTTTTGCTAGTGGGGACTGAACTCAGGGTGTTGTGCTTGCGAGGCAGCTACTTATGCCCCTGAGCTAACTAAATAAATGATATACAATTTAAGAAAAGAGGATGATGGATATTAAATGGTGGTTGTTATTTTGCAGATTGTTGTCTTCAGTGTAGTTGCTGAGATTATAGATATAAGCATGTAAAATTGGTCAAAGTAAAAATTTAAGCATTGACTGCTACCTTCAAAAAACCAAAAGAGATTAGTAATGCAATCATCTTAGTTATCCTACGGATATGCATATGTATACATGATTTTCCCCTTCCTTTTTCCCTATCTTTTCTCCTTCCCTTCATCCCAATTCCTTATGACTATTTTCTTTCCCTTTTACTATATTTATTGCACCTTTCAGATTTTACTTACTCTTTTAGGTTCTTACACTAGGAAGGCAATACGTTTGTCCATGTGGGTCTGATTTCACTTATGAGTATAGCCCCTAGTTGTATCAATTTACCTATAAAAGCCTCAAGTTTATCTTTCTTTATTGCTGTGTAATACTGTACTGTATAAAAATACCACATCTTCTTCATCCATTCGTCAGCTGACGGGCATTTGAGTTTTTCCCCAAGATTTATCTATTGCAAATTATGCTTCTGTGTGCATGGGTGCACATATATCACTATGGCATGATGTTTTCAGATCTTCTGGAACAATATCCAAGGGGAGAATAGCAGGGTCAAATGGGACTTCTAGTCCTAGTTTTTGAGGAGTCTCCACACTGATTGCTAAAGGGGTTATATCAGTTTACACTCCCACTAACCATGGAGAAGGGTGCGTTTTTCCCCACAGCCTCTCCAGCGTTTATTATTGGTTGATTTCTTTATAATAACCATTCTTTCTAAGGTGAGATGGAATCTCTGTTATTTTAATTTGCATTTCTTGAATGACCAGTGTTGTGGAGCATTTTAAAATGTATTCATTTGTTATTTTTATTTCTTCCTCTGATAGGTGTGTGTTAATTTGAGATGCCCATTTTTGGATTGGGTTTTTGGGCCTGATTCCTTTTAGTTGTTTATATATTTTAAGTGGAAGTCCTTTGTTTGAGTGGGTGTTGGTTACTTCCAAATTTTGGTTTTTCTTTTCACTCTGTGGTGGTTTCTATTGATATGCAGAAATTTTGCTGTACAATGAGATCCCAGTTGTTGATTCTTTGAAGTACTTCCTGAGCCATTTGATTTTGTTCATGAATTTTACCTACCCCAGGTCTTCAAGATTTCTACCTCCTTTCTTTTCCAGCAGATTTTATGTTTCTGTTGTAATGTTTAGATCTTTAATCCATTTTTACTGTAGTTTAGGGCACAGTTATATACACGGATCTAATTTTAGTTTTTAGCATTTGGAAACCCAGTTTTTCAAGCACCATTTTTAAAAATGTATTTAGTGCAGGGTCTACAGGGTCTCACTACGTAGATAGGACTCATAGTGATCCTCCTGTTTTAAGCCTCCCAAGTGCTGGGATTAGAGGCGGGTGCCACCACTCCCAGTCTCAGTGCACCCTGGGGGTGGGACCAACATGGCACAGTGGGGATTGAACTCCGGCTGCTGCACTCTGCCTAGGCAGACACTTTAGTCCACTGAGCTCTTCAAGCACCATTTCTTAGAGAGGGTGTCTTTCTTCCAGTGGACATCTTTTGTCAAAGATAAGGTAGCCGAGTGTGTTTGTAGTTGTGTCTGCACCTTCTAATCTGTTCCTCTGATCTTCAGGTCTGTCTTTATGCCAGTACCGTGCTGATTTTTATGACAGTAGGTTTGTAGTATAATTCCAAGTCAGGGATTGTGAACCTTCCTGCCTTGCCTTTGTTGATCAGGATTGCTTTTGCTCTTCTATGTTTCTTCTGGTTTAAAATGAATTTTAGGAATCTTTTCTCTAGATCTGTGAGGTACGCTGATGTATTTTGATAAGGACTGCACTGAATCTGCACAACTGTTTTGGGAGCATGGCCATTTTCACAATGTTGGCTTTTCCTATTCGTGAGTAAAGCATGTTTCCAGTTTTGGAAATCTTCTATCTCTTTTTTTTTTTCAGAGTACTGTAATTTTCATTGTATTGATCTTTTACTTCATTTGCTAGATCAGTTCCTAAGTATTTAACTTTTCTAGGTGCTATTGTGAAGGTTGGTGTTTCTTTGATTTCTGTCTCAGTGAGTTGTTTTTGTACAGGAATTCTATTGATTCTCGGGTATTAACTTTGCATCTTGCTGTGCTACTGAATCTGTAATTCTAAGAGTCTCTTGGTGCAGTTTTTTAGGTCTTCCATGTAGAGTATCATGACATATACATATAATGATAATTTAATGTCTTCCTTTCCAACCTTACTCCTTTTATTTCTCCCTTATCTAATTGCTCTAGCTAATGTTTTAGGACTATATTGAATAAGAGTGGTGGTAGTGGAAATCCTAATTTTGTACCTGATTTTAGAGAAAATTTTTCTTCATTTAGAATGATGTTGGTTGTTGGTTTGTCATAGGTGGCTTTTTATCAGATTGAGATATATTCTATCCACTCCAACTTTCTGAAGGTTTTTCTTTTTTTTTAATCATGAATGGTGTTGGACTTTGCCACAACCTTTTTCTTTGTTTATTGAGATGATCATGTGATTTTTGTTTTTGGCTCTGTTGATATAGTGTATTATATTTGTAGATTTATGTGTGTTGAGTATCCCTGCATCTATGGGATGGATCTCATGTAGTCATGATGTATAATCTTCCTGATGATTTTCTCCATTCTATTTGCTAGTATTTTATTGAGGATTTTTGCATCTATCTTCATGAGCAAGATGAGCCTATAGTCCTCATTTTCTTTTTTTTTTTTTGGCTGGGTCTTTCTCCAGTTCTGGTGTCATTATAATTCTTGCCTCTAGAAGTGAGTTAGGGAGAATTGCTTTCTTTTCATTTTCATTGACGAGTTTGAGGACTTTGGGATTAAATCTCCTCCAAACTTCTTATAAAATTCAGCTGTGAATCCATTGGCACCTGGGCTTTTCTTTGTTGGCAATTTTTTAAAATTGAAATTTCAATTTTATTGATTTATACTGGGTTATTCAGAATTTTTATATCTTCTGGATTTAATTTTGATAATTCATATGTATCTAGAACTTTGTTCATTTATTCTGTGTTCTCCATCCTATGAGAGTAAAGATTTTGAAGTAGGTATTGATCTTCTGAATTTTCACAGGCTCTAGAGTAATTTCACCATTTTCATTCCTTACTGCACAAATTTGACTTTTTTCTTTCTTTTTTGATGAGGTTGGCTGGGAGTTTATCAGTTTTATTGCATCTTTCAAAGAATTAACTTTTTGATTCATATATTCTTTGTATTGTTTTCTTTATCTTCATTGTATTAATTTCTGCTCTAATCTTTATAATATCTTTCCTTATTTTGGCTTCAAGCTTGACTTGATCTTATTCTAAAAGCTTGAGGTCAGCATATAGGTATTTATTTGTTCTCATTTTAGTTTCTTTATGTGAGATTTCACAGCTTTAAATTTTCCTCTGAGAACTGATTTCATTGCATTACAAAAATTTTAGTAAATTGCATTTGAATTTTCATTGGATTGTAGGTATTGTTTAATTTTTTCTATAACCCATTGCTTGCTCAGGAGGATGTTATTTAATTTCCTTGTGTTTATGGAGTCTTTGCAGTTTCTTTTGTCATTAATTTCCAGTTTCATTACACTACTATGCTCAGATAATATGCATGAGATAATTTTGATTCTCTTGCATTTACTTAAGCATGTTTTATGGACTAGTATGTGGTCTATTTTAGAGAAAATCCCATGTGCAGCTGAAAAGAATGTGTATTCAAACGTTGTTGGGTGAAACACTCTGTAAATGCCTACTAAGTCCATTTGTTTTTTAATCCTCTGCTGGTATATTTCTTTTAACTTGTGGACTGAGGCGATTTATATTTGTTCAAAGGTTGGTTCAGTTTGCTACCTCTTCACTTATTTTTTTGTCTAGTTGATTTATCTCTTTGAGAAAACGGAGAGCTAGTGGTCCTCTATGTTACTGGTTTTTCATGTCTTTTAAAAGTTGTCATCTAAAATTGAGGGCCCCCATATTTGGTGCATACATATTTATGATTGTTATCTCTTCCCCTAATGTATGTATAGTGACCTCCTTCATCTCATTTGATTACTCTTGGTTTGAAGTTCACACTGTCTGCAGAGCAGCTATTCCATCTTGTTTTCTGAATTCCTAGTGCATGGACTGTTGTTTTCCATCCTTTGACTTTCAGCTTATGTGTTTCTTATGTATTTCTTGTAAAGAAAGCTTATTGTTGGATTTCATTTTTGATCCACTCTGCTAGTCTGTTTCTTTTAATTTGTGAACTGAGGTGATTTACGTTGGTTATTATGACTGACGTGTATTGGCTTATCTTTGTCTTGTTATTTTCCTGTTGTTGATTCTCTACTTTCTCTATGTTTAATTGCTTGCTCTATTTGATGTTTTTTTTTCTGCTTTTCTTGGAATTATGGTCATTTTGATCTATTTCTAGAGCATCTCTCAGTGGTTTTTGTAGGGTTGATGGTCATAAAATTTCTTTATTTGTTCTTTGTCATGGAATTGTTTTACTTCTCTTTTAGTTTAGAAAGATAGTTTTGCAGGTGACATCAATCTGGGAACCAAGTTGTTTTCTTTCAGGACTTGAAATACTTTAGTCTAGACTCATCTTGACTTGATGATTTGGGTTGAGAAAACTACTGTGATTCTGATTAGCTTTCCTTTATATGTGATACTTTCTTTTACCTAAAATCTTTTAATTTGTTGTTGTGCTGAATTTCTGGGGTCTTGATTATTAGATGTCTGGGTGTAGATTTATTTTGCTTGATGTCAGTTGGAGTTCTATAAATCTCAGTTATCTGAATGCCAGATTATTTCTTCATACTTGGAAAGCTTTCTGGTATTACTTCTATAAATATACTCTTTTGATGTCATTGGCATTGATTCCTTCTTTTTTAATGACACTTGTCAGTCTTACGGTTTTATCTTTACATCATCTTTTGGCTGTTGAATTATTATACCCTGGTTCATTGTTACTTTTAAGAGATTTTTTTCCTTTCCTGTTTGTTAGCTGCAAAGACATCTTTAAGGTCTGAAGTCTATCTTCATCTTCATTCAAATGGTTTCACCAGCCTTGAAATGGATTTTTAAAATTTATTGGTTGTCTCTTTGACTCTGTTTTATGTGTTCTATTTCTTTCCTGTATCATTGTTTCAAGGTTTCCATCATTTTTCTTTTCCCTCTAATCTTTTATCAGTGAATTCTTTAGGTACACTAAGCAATTCCTTCATTATTGTTATCATTTTTTTTTTCACCTGAGATATTATTTCTGATCTGGTTTCTTCTATACCTACTTGGACTTGTTTCTTTTCTTCAGTTGCAACCATTTCAGAGACTTCCAGGTCCGAGACTCGATGTTCACTCAGAAGAGCTGGTGGCACCGGGAAAGGCCCTGGACAGGAGGGACCGGCAGCTGTCTTGGCATCCCTTCCGAGCTTGGGGCACCAAATGTTAGGCACAAGCCTGCACAGTCAACCAGGCCAGACATTCTGACATGAGCAGAAGATTCATTGGTGGCAGCAAGCAGGCTGGCTGTGCTGTGGACAAAGACAGAAGCAAACAACACCAAGCAAGGGCTTCTATGGAGTGGGGTGAGGGTTATGGGCTGGAACAGCCAAGGGAGAGTTAATCTTAGCAGGGCTACCTTGTCTGTGAGGCACACTTGATGTTAACAAAGGAGAGTTTCTGTGATTTCTTGCCCAGGTTAAAGTCAGGTGGGCTTGTTCTTCAGTTTTGGGCTTGGCTTTGCACGGGGCCAAGTGGGAGAGGGTTTGGGGGTAGGGTTTCTGGGAAACCAAGAGGGAGAGTGTGTGGGGCAAGATGCCAGGGAAACTTTGAGTCCCGACCTATCAGGAACCACCAGAAGGAGAAGGCAGAGATCTAGACTTGAGTTCAGACAAAAGCTTTGGCCTCTTGTCATGGAGTGGGAGGAAGTGATGAAGGATGACGTGGTCCACATGGACCAGGCTTGTGAGGTCACTGGAGAAGCTCCTGATGGTCAAAGAGGAAACATGAGAACCTCAGTAAGAGTGATAACATGGTGGATCAGATTCTTCCAATTTGTCTGGAGCCACAACTTCCTAATGATTCTAAACACAAAATAGATTGGCCCACTGCTTAAGGATGAGGGGGAATAAATTGGATCTTAAATGCTGGATATGGAAGAAAATAGCTTTAAAATGGCATGTTCCCTGTCAGTGGAGGCGGATCTGTGCCATTTGTGTCACAGGAGACTTTTGGATCACTGAAAGCTCCAAAAGATTTGCCATCGCTGTTGTACATGCACTGTACACCTGGTTATTTAAATAGTAAATCAAGGGCAGCAACTCTATGGAACATCCCAGGTGTGTACACTAACTGTCAACTTGGAACAGCCAGCTGCACTTTGTCAGCATGGAGTTGGGTGCTGACGGCCACCTGTGGATTGTTGCCAACAGGATAAAAGGAGAACTGGAGGGGACAATGGGACAATCTTACTCCTCCTGGAGAAGCTCGTCATGCTGGCTTTCCTGATGTGCACTAGGCTGGTCTTGTTGCATCATCTCGGGTCATAGCTGTCCTGAGGATGGCTGCAGTTCTCTTCCAGGAGCTCTGGCCTGATTGCACCCTCACTTCTCCGCTCTAGAGCAGATGCTTTCTCCTGCTGGCGCAGGCTCTCTAGCGTCCACAGTCGACCCTTCGGCATTCCCAGTGCAGACCCTTGATACAGACTTTCATGAGACATTGTCGTGGGCTCCAGGACTCGAGCCGAGCTTATGCAGGACATTGCTCTGGGATCCAGGCTCTTGGCTGGATTCACTGGCTCTCTACAGAGTGGACAGATTTCCTATGCTATTTTGCCTTTGACTCCTCACTGAATATTACACAATAATCTTATAAATTATGTGTACTGTATTAATAGTTTCCCTTGTAAATCCTAATTACAACACCAAGTAATAAAGGGAAACACATTAGAAAAAAAAAGAGACATCCAATTTCTTCTATGCTAATGTCTTCTGGGCTTGTTCTGGGTTGACTGGGGGCATGAGACTATATTTTGCTTCTTTTTGTCATTTTCTATTTCAGAAAGAACACTTGTTTTGATTTCTGTGTCAATCCTTGTGAAATTTTGCTGGTAGATATGTGTATCACTACCCTCAAACCACCCGAGGAAGAGTCTGTTCTTCAGTGACATCTTCTGTTACAGATTCTTTGAATCTGTCCTGAGAGCCTTCCCTTCCCAATTAGTGATTGTGGGATGCTGGTTTCCATTTAGCACGGCCCTCCCTCTTTAGGTATAAGGCTTCAGTGAGGCTATTATACCCAGAGCTTCCCAATATCATTACCCAAGGGAGAGCAAGTGGTTAAAGCAGATATGATATCCTACCTACAGTAGTGCAATTAGCAATGATAATAACATTAAGCAAAATCTAGAAATTGACCAACTTTGGTAACTATTGGTTTTTCACTTTAAACCATAGGAGCAAAGTCTATAGTTATATAGTCCCATAAATTGGGAGTTTGAATGCAAAATAGTTTTCCTTTTCAGAGTTGGTTCACTCTGTATTCCTCTGGTCAGGCCAATTGCCAGGTACCAGGTGCTTTACTTCATGCAGGGGGATGTGCTAGGAGGGCACTTTTGCTAGAAGAAACTTGATTTTATGAAAAGTAGAAATTTATTTTTAAATTAATTTACCACTAGGCTCATTTGTGAAAACATTTGAAGTGAGAGTCTCAGTTCAAGCTGCTGTAGTGAAATAACATAGACATTGCTGTCTGAACAACAGGCATTTATTTCTTGCAGCTCTGGAAGCAGGAATCTGGATATCTGGGTGGCAGCATCATTAGTTTCTCGGGAGGCTCTGTTTGGCCACTTTTTCACTGGGTGGTCTCATGGAAGTGAGCAGAAAGACAGAAATAAGCTCTGCCATCCATTCTTACATGGACACTTAGCACTTCAGGAGAGCTCTAAGCTCAACCTAATTATTTCCTGAAACTCCACAAAGTACTATCACGTTGGACCTTAACATTTCAGCATATGCATTTGAGGATCAAAATATTCATCTTGTATCAGTGAGAGAAAATTTTTCTCAGAAACAATGAATGAAATTTCTTGAAAATACCTGGTTTTAAATTTGGTATGTATTACAACAAATACTGTGAAATTCATATTACCTTGTTAAGTGAAATTCTATATCAGTTGTAATTTTTTTATTTTTCAATTCTAATTTATACTCTCTTAAAAATAAAAAATAAAGATATTTAGAGAAAAAAATAAATTCAGTATGCCAAAGAGAATTTATTGTGTCAGTACACATATTCTGTGTTCTACTAATTCAATACAAGGATTTATTTTGTTTCCAATAAAGTCAGATTGGTTAAAAAAAATCTCCTTTCTATGCTTTCAGATCTGTGGGTCACATAAAGTAGAGTTACTGCCTTAGTTGCCTTCATGTCCCTGAAATACAATACCTGACACCTGCAGAGTAAAGGAGAGGTTTATTCTGGGTCTCAGTTTGTAGAAGCTTTTCAGTCTATAATCAGCTGGCTGCTCAGCAGGGTGGCAGGGCAGAGGACAAGAAGCTCACGCTTGGCTGTGGAAAGCAGACAGACAGACACAGACGGACAGACAGTCAGACAGACAGACAGACAGACATAGAAATAGAGATAGAAACAGAGAGAAGTAAAGACAGAAACAGACAGAGACAGAGGTAAGAGAGACAGAGGGAGACATACACAGAGAGAAACAGAAACAGAGAGAGAGATGGCAGAGAGAGAGAGAGAGAGAGAGAGAGAGAGACAAAGAGAAGACAGAGACAGACAGACAGAGACAGAGACAAAGACAGAGAGAGATAGATCAAGGGACAGTCAGGCTTTCCTTCCCAACACATTTAGTTTAAACTCATCAACGGATAAATCTACTGGTATCATGCTCCCATGATCCAATGGCACCCCAAAACCCACCCATGCACTCATAAGGTATTAGTGAGACATCTAGGTATAAACCCTGACACCCACTAACATAAAGAACAATACACGAATAGACTAAATTAGAAAAGTTTTTAGAAATATGCATATTTATGTATGTTCTTTGCAAATACGTGTGAACTGTCACTCATATATTCTACTATCTTATTGCAGTTCATAGTATTTAAATAGGAAATATTTTCTCTGGGGATTATAATAAAACCAGGTAAATATCTCAGCATGTTTTTCTTATCCTGTTCCTGCTTTATGAATATCCTGTCCTTGTTGAGAAACATACCTACCCATGGTTCTGAAGAGTCTTATTCTCATTTTCAAACAGGTCTACACCATACACAGTAATCCCACAATTGGAGGAAATGTATAAAGCAATAAACTCCTTCTGTTTTATAAACAGTGTAATGTGAAATGTGAGTGTTTATGACAGCAGGAAACATTTACTGCGGAGGGACTGTTTTCACCACTCCGGCAATACTGTGCAAACAAAGCAAGATTATTAAAACAAAGATGTGAAGATTTTGTTTTAGTCTTAAACATTTTGTTCTGTAGGCAAAATTTTATGAAATATTGTTATGGCTTATGTCTAGTTGTCCCAAAGCATCATGCAGTTATGGGGTGAAATTCTAGTTTGTGATTAATTCATGATCAAGGCTAGGATTATGGGTATGAGTGCTACACCCAGCCTGGGGCTGATAGCCTGAATGTAGTGTAAGGGCGACAGACTTGTTCTCTGTTGTCATTAAGGATCTGTTTTGCTCTTGCTGTTTTGCTATTTTCCCTGCCATGAACTGCTGCCCTTTGCCATGTGCCACTCTATCTTAGAGTCAGCTGAGTATGGACTGAAACCTCATTGTGTATTTGGTGCCAGCAATGAGAGAAAAATAATCAAGAACAAATATATTTAAAAAAAATAGAACCTGTAGACTGGAGCCTGTAACTGAGCAAAAGAACTGAGATATAAGTCAATGTAAGAACCTCCCCTGGATTTCAAAGAGGGTGTTAGAGACAGGCAAGAATACATACTGCCCTAAGGGGAAGAGAAAAGGGGGATGTGCAATTCAGTCCCTGCATCAGGAACATACTCTGATGATTTCGAAAAAGTCAGATGTAAGACAAGGATGTATGAAAAACTGCAGCATAATACAGCAGCACAAGGCAGTAGTCAAGTGAAAAGGGAACTTTTTTTGGAATCTTCTAGATTTCTACCACCCCCAGATGTTTTCTTTATGATGTGTGTGGTCAATTGACAACTAGTGGTCAACTTGTAATACCCCCCTGAACTGATCCAGCATGGTGTTGGGTGTGGGAGTCCACCTGAGGATTGTTGCTGGCAGCAGAAGAGGCAGAGCGGCAGAGGAAGGAGTTTAGAAGCTGTTGGAAGCTACTGGCTTTCATGGGGCTGTTGCTGGTTCTCTTGGAGGACCTTGTCATGCTGGCTTTCCTGATGAATTCCGCTGATCTCATCATGGAGAGATCTCCAGCCCTTGGTGTCACTGGGAATGGCTGTGGTTCACTTTGGGGAAGCTCTTGTCCTTGCCTTGAGCACTAGTTTCTGGTTTTGGAGGGGAAGAAGGTACATTGCTCATCCTCCTGGACAAGCTTGTTGTACTGGCTTTCCAGACAGGAGCTCCACTGTTCTCATAGCTGGAAGAGCTCAGGATCTCGCTGTGGCTGAGGATGGCTGTGGTACTTTTCAGGGGAGCTCTGGTTCTTGTTTTGAGCATTTTCTACCTGGCTCCAGCGCAGATCCCTCACCGGTTTTCAGAGATCCTTCATCTCATTAGCACAGACCTTTTAGCTTTCACCACTTGCCTTTGGGCCTTCTCAGTGCAGTCCATGAAGCAGGCCTGCATGAGGCATTGTCATGGGCTCTTGGCCTTTAGTTGGACTTGTGAGTGGCATTGTTATGGGCTCCAGGTCTTCAGCTGGACTCATAAAGGACATTGCTGTAGTCCCCAGCTGGATTTTTCGGTCTTTAGTGTGTGGACAGATTTCCTGCACTCATTGTATGATTCTTTGGATGACTATTATAAAATAATATCATTATTATTCTTTCAAATTTAATATGATTTCCATTATTCACTCTTAAAATGATTTCCAGCCTAAAAAAACAATGCATTGTCCACATAATTCTTTTTTCATTTTATATAGTTATACAAATATTCTAAATGCACATTTTGTGTTCAAGATGATGTAAATAAGACTGATTGTACAGTACATAAAGAAAGAAGATATTTAAGCATATTTTAGAAGCTATAGAAATGTCTACAAAGTAAGCAAAAATGGAATAATTTTTTTATTTTTTAAAAATTTGCAACAAACCCACATATTTGTAGCAAAAATGTCTTTGTACAATTCCTCACAGGTCTTTACATAGTTAGTAAGCATCCTATATTGTGTAGTCTTCCTTTGTACACCCCTGACTACAACCATGTATATTTTTATTTTTATGTTTTCTCTTTCTGTAATAAACTATGGAGGCAGAGTACTTTATAAAGAAAAGAGGTTGATAGTTCTTAGCATTTTAAAGGCTGAAAGTCTAAAATTATGTGGTCCCATCTGTTTGGCCTCTGGTGAGGGTCTTTGGTTATGTCACAAGATAGAGAGGATGTCACAGTGATGAAGTTGCTTGCCCAGAGAACAAAATAGGGCAGAAAGCACACTAAGGTTAAGGGATTAGGCTCGCTCTTTCACAACAGTCTACTCTTGAAGGAACCAGTCTAGTTCTATGAGACCAGACGGGCTTCATGAGACAAACATTCATCCTTCCCAAGTTGGCCAATGTCCAATAACCTCCATGTGGGCCTTATGTTTTTGAAAGTCCTACCACAGTTCAATATTGTTGTATGGGGGACCTTCCAGTACACTGACTTTTGCTACCAAATTGTAGCATCTTTCCTCAGTTCTTTTAAATATAAAGTTTTCATTGATATCCCCCCTTTTTTGTTTTGTTTTGTCAGAGATGGGTGTTCCATTACTGTCAGAGAACCTGTATTTGGAGAAGTCTTTAAAGGACATTTTCATACTTGATACTAGTTCAAGTACTGTAGGTACTTGAATTCAGCAAAATATACCAATATAGTACAATTTTTTAGAGAAAAAATATATACATAAAATAGGATAGATATACAGTTACTTTCTCTTAGTTCAATGAGAAGAAATATTTGTACTAATATTGTTTAGACAAGAGATCATATCTGCATCTTGTACTCTGAATAACTATTATGAAGATAACAATATGCAGTGTATTAATCATTGTAACTGTCCTACTAACTTGCTTTGAAACTGTCTCATTGCTTTTTCTTTCTTATTAACATTAATAAAAATTTTTAAAAAGTAAATAGTTTTTAAAAGACATTTAAAAAATTATAAAAGTAATTTAACTTTACAAAAATAAACTATACAGACGTTGATATGATAAACAATTTAAAACTCTTTAGTTTTCTAAATATCTCTTCTCAGAGTAGAGCTGTGAAATTTTTCTTTAGACTATGTATGTGTATTAATACTCAGTATATAAACAAATATTAATATTATGTATAGGTATAACTGTGTTTTCAGTGAGCAGTACATCTCAACTCCAGAATAACTGGATCTTAAAACTTGATTTCTTTTTTTGTGTTGCTGCTCCCAGCTCTTACTAGAACAATGTTTTTCTCCTTAACCATTCTTGCATCATGCCACCTGGGTTTGCATTTGTTCCATTATGGTAACAAGATCTATTTATTTTGTTCTTTTGCCAGGCCATGGATAACCTAATTATGCGCTTAAATTTCTTGTGGGTCGCATAAAGATAAATTGTGTACAACTCTTTATATATTGACTCATACACCATTTACGATGCAGTTGACCCAGAGAAACCCAATTACTATTGTCACAATTCATTTAAAACAGTTTCAATAGTGTAAGATGGAATCATTTAGAACTGATAGTCTTCTGAGATGGATACACATATAATATATAATATACTACACATATTACATATTATATTATATATACTTTATATTTATAAAGTCAAATTTAGTTTCTTATAAAATATTTATTTTTTTTGGATATTAAGATAAAATTCTCTTTAATTCCTATGGTTCCCAGTATTATATTTCAAAGATGAAGCTGTTCCTTTGTGTTGCTGAGTTTTGTTGATTTCATATTTTTCCATGAGCAGAATATATTTATTGAGGGAATGAAGGCTCCTGTCTGAGAGGAGGACAGGAGGGGGGTCCAGCGCGGTTGTCCCCTGTTGATTTCATATTAAAGACTGGTACATGATAGGGTTGGCTTTTCATATACATGGGTTTTGCACGTATGGGTTCAACTAACTGTGGATTACAAATCTTTGGAAAATATTGCTTTTCCTTGTTATTATACTCTAAACAATACATTTAAGAATTACACAGGAAACAAAAGAATTACACAGGATTTATGTTTTGTGAAGAATCATGTCATCTAGATATGATTTACAATGTGCAGGAAGGTACGTGTAGGTCACATGCAAATGCTGTGCCATTTCCCACGAGTGACCTGAGCAGCTACAGAATTTAGTGCTCATCAAAGATTCTAGAACCAATCCCCTCTGTAGGATTGGTTTTATTATCTTATTTTATTTTCTCTCCAGATTCTAATGGAGAACAATATGCCATGCATTATGAAAGTAGAGCTGGTTTATTTTCCCCATCATAATTTATTTTGGGTTAAGGTTTCTGCTTTGGTTGTTTTTGAAATGATGTACATATACACCTATACATGAGTATAAACAGATTGACTCTTGACAATAGGGATTTGTCTTATACAAATTTCATTCATACTTCACCAATGTTCATACTTTTCCCTGTACTTATGGTGCAGTGACAGATTTTTAGATTCAATCATAATGTTTTGAGTTAAGGAAATAGAAATTCCTATTCTCTAATAACTGAGAATTATCAGGTGCAGTTACATATAGTTATTAAATAAAAACCCAAAGTAATTAGTTTCTGTGCCTTTATTTTATAAATCAGTCTCTATTCAATACTGTTATCATAGTCATATAAGTAATGCTGCTGACCTTGTTTTCTTCTTTTTTATAGTAAATAACAATGTTTGTTAAGGATTTAGTTGAAATAATCATGTTGGAAACATACACAAATATTTGATCTAAAAATTTACTTAAAGGTGACTTTAAGACAGACTTCAATGAATTTCTTATACATTGCAATTAACATTGAGCTTTCACTTTATTTTTAAAAATTATTTATTTATTTCTAGTACAAGGTCTCCAGGGTCTCACTACACAGATCAGACTCATAGTGATCCTCCTGTTTTCAGCCTCCCAAGCACTAAAATTACAGGTGCATGCCACCACTCCCAGTCTCAATCCCCTCCTCAGTACACCCTGGGGGCAGGGCCGGCACAGCACTCTGGGGATTGAACACCAGCTACTGAGTTCTGTTTAGGCAGGTGCTTTAGTCCACTGAGCTATCTGGCTGGTTCTTGAGCTTTCTCTTTAAAAAAATATGTAATTCACATTTGTAAGTGTCTTTTATCTAGCTAAGTACTTGATTAGATACTGTATATTTTAAGCTTCCAGTTCTTATTTGTTTCTAAGATAATGAAAACAGTATCTACCAATTCTTTACTGTGTTAAAATAAGAATTACAATGAACTGACCCTTGGCTTTAGAGGAGGGTTACACAATAGTGAGCAGTTGGGTAAGTGGCAGTGTAAGAGAACTAGATGAGAAGGAGACCCAGTGTGCCAAACATTTAAATTATCTAGGGAAAGAAGAACATGCAGATTTCTTTAGGAATTCACCCAAATTTTAAATGTTGGAGAGTAATTTATTGAAAGTAAACATTACAGGTCAAAACGATGTAGCCCACATGAAATGTATTTGCGGGTCAAATGTATTATGTACATATCAACTTGCCAGCTCTGGTATGTATTACACAGAAAAGAAAATTTACTAAGGAGGGGCCAGAGAGATGGTTTGGTAGAATAAGCATTTGTCTTGCAAGCTCAGGGCCCAAGAAAATTTGTTAAGGAAATGTAGCTTACAGCACGTGTTCATAGTGTGCAATCAACTTTTCTTGCAACCTGAAACTAAGTGGATGTATTAGTCAGCTTCCTTGCCACTGCCCAAGAATATCTGACACACAATTTAAAGGACAAGATGATTATTTTGATTGATAGTGTCTGTCGTTGTTACTTTTCCTTATTGCTGGCACAAAATACCCAACACCCAGAATTAAGGAAGGAAAGGTCTATGTAGCTCAAAGTTAGGGGAGGTTTCAGTCCATAATGGCTGGCTCCAAGGCAGAATGGCACATGGCAGAGAGGAGCTTGGTGCACGGAAGGGGTGCATGACACGGCAAAGTGCAAAGGGTAGGAGCAGCAGTTATGCTGGTAGCAAGCCTCTCTCCCCTCCTTACGTTTGTATGCAGATTATCTGTCCCACAGTGGGGTAGCACTCACACCCATCATTCCTGCACTGGATCATGAATTAATCACAAACTCTAGAAGCCACCCCAATGACTATATGAAGCCTTAGGGGAACAATTGGACACAAACTATGACACTGTCAGACAGCCTAATTCATAGTTGACTGAGTCCTAATTCATAGTTGACTGAGTTATGGTAGAAGGCCGGGTGGAGAAAAACTGGTCAATGTTTGGCAGCCAAGCAGTGGAACAGGAAGAGCCAGAGATGAAAGAGCAAGAATGAGAATAAGAGGAAGGATGCACCAAATGATTCTCCCAGGGACCTGCCCTTCCCATCAGGAGCCACCTCTGAGTAACACATTTACGTATAAGCCCATCCGTACTTATTCTACCAATGGGTTTGGTGTGCCCACCACCCACTCACCTCCCAAAAGCTCCACCTCTGAATGCATGAAAATTTCTTCAGGATATTTTAGATCTAAATTGCAGCATTACAGTAGTACCTCAGTTTATAAATCTAATTCTTTCCACAATCCTTGTCACAAACTGAATTGAATGAGTACCAAATCAAATTCAGTGATTAGGTTCAACACTGACCCTATAGAGAAATTCAATTCTTGACTGATTTGTTTTATGACCAGAAATAAAAAGACTTACGTTCATGAATCAAGGCATGCCTATATATCCCTAGTCTGTAAAAACCATATCCATTCTTTTGCAAAGTACTTGGGAGCCTATCTCCAATATTTGCCAAAATCTTAACAGTTTTAGCATTACCAAAATGTCCAAGTTAAGTCAGGCCTGGTGGTGCATGCCTGTAATCCCAGCATGGCAGCCTGAGGCAGGAGGACCCTTGTGAGCTTGAGACCAGCCTGGGCTACAAAGTGAGTTCAAGTGAGTTTCTGTCTCAAAAAGACAGAAAAAAAAAGTCCAAGTGCAAAGTGTCCTCTGTGATTTATACAAACTCTTAACTGTGAGCCTCTGTAAAAATCAGAAAGAAAAGGTAACACCCCGGACACACAGTGGTACAAGGCACACATTCCTCTGCCAAGAGAAAAAGAGAAATCGAAAGCAATTGGACCAGAGAAAGTTGAAAGCTAGCAGAGCAAGTACTAAGTCCTGCAGCTTCCTTTCCGGCACCTTGGGTGCGTACAGTAGCAAACCGTGTGTGTCAAGTGGCTTTGGCTTCCCGCACCACGGCCTTGCCCGCTGCTGTCCATATACCTTCTCTCTCAGACTCACTCTGCTTACTGCACACAAATCCTCAGCAGACATGCCATGTTTCTGGGATCTCTATTGTGGCCTAATTGTGTCATGTTTGTGCAGTATCTTCTCAGATGCTCCTGGAAGAGATGATGGCTGATACCACATTGCCTTTCTTTCCAGGCCTTCTTGGAAACCTGGGTAGGAGCTTGTATGACCCCATGACTCCTGCTTTCTGCGTACCTGCAAAACCAAAACTATGTGAGTGACAAAAGTTTGCTGCCAGTTTGAGCAGTCCTCAGTCCTCCTAGGTATATCCATGGCTTCGTACTGCACATGGCTGAACACGAGGTTTCACTTTCTTAGGCAACCTGGAATCAGCAGGGCACCCTGGCTGGGTCTCTTTTTCAAAGCAGAATGTATCCAAGTTTATCCTTTTCCACCCTTGGTCCTGCCTGGGGGAAGCAAGGACCAATTCCTGAGGTGCCTTCAAGGCATCTTTCCTGTTGTCCTCATGTCAAGTACTTGGCTTCTCTGTAATGGCACTGATCTTTCCAGCATCCATATTCTTCTTGGTTCCGACTTCAAGATATTTCTTTTCTGCACAAGCTACAAAATTTTCTGTTTTTCAGTGTTGCTTTTTGTTCTTGACTCTTATAAATCTGGCTGCAAGTAGAGAGCAGGACTCATGCCATAGGCGAAATAGTGGGATGCCATGGAAATTTGCCCATCAGATCAGTCAGTCCATTGTCCTTTAACTCAACCTTCCACAAAGTATCATACCCTGGGCAAAATGTAGACACTTTTTTTTTTCAGAGTGCAACCCGCATGACTTCCAGTCCAGCTTCCAGCAGGACCTCATTCCTCTCATTTATCACATTATTATTGCTATGATTATGAAGGCTTATGAATCTGACCTTTACTGCTTACATTGCTATCAGCTTTTTGGCTTTGGAGCTTTGATTGGAAAAGCTCCGTTAAATCCTGCTTCCAGCATTCCAGAGCTTTTCCAACCCACATCTCCAAATTTTCTAAGCTTCTCCGGCAAACCAGTTCCAAAGGATTCTGAACCACATGGTCAGATGTAATCACAGAAACCACCCGGTCTCCGAGGTGCCAATTTTCTGTTTCAGGTTTTCTGTTGTTGGGACAAATCATTTGATGTACACAACTTAACGGAGGAGTGGCTTTTCTTGGCTGGTAGGAACAGCCATGACTACCTTGTTCCACAGCAGAAATGGTATGTTAGAAGGGACTGTTGGAGCCAAGCTGCTGGTTCTTGGAAGCCAGTAAACAGGGTGTGCAAGAAGGGAGTGAGGCAGAGGGGAGAGGAAGAGAGGGATGGGGGAGGGAGCATGAGGGACAAATGGGGTAGGAGGAGAGAGGGAGGGGTGGGGGAAATGGGACAGAAGGGGGCAGAGCCTTTCCCATGCCACACCCTCAGTGATCATCCTCCAATCAGTCCCTACCACCAAACAGCACCTTCAACTATAAATCCATCAATGAATGAATCTGTTGATGCATATAGTATGGTTCTGATCCAGCCCCCTTCCACAGGTCTCACCTCTGAAGATGCCAGACTTTTGGGGTACATTTTAGACATTTCAGAGCAAACCTATACAGGTGGATCTTGTTGCTCTGTAGCTCTGAAGGCAGCCAAGCAGATGCCATTAATAAAGAACGCATTCACGTTGCAGCTATCTGTGCAATGGGACTTTGAAATGGCTTTAGTTGATTGCAGTTTTACGTGTAGCTCCTTAATTAAAAATTCTTGCTGTATGTAAGGTTAGTATGTCATTGAAAATATGTGCTACTTTATTAAAAGACAACTAACAGTTTTAGTCAATGAGTACACTGTCCCACAGCAGTGCTGCAGGCTTGGGGAATGATCCACTGATTAAGAAGATACTGTTTGGTTTCTGTTTTATCATATTACTGTTACTGTGATTATTTTTATTATTAGGTCATAGTTAACATGCAAAACAACTCAGTCAGTTTCATGTACAAGTCAATATCTGTCTCCACTAAGTTGCTTAATATACAGAAGATATATGTCCAGGTGTCCAGTAAGTCTTCTGAAGTCAGTGCGTGTCTTCTAATCACTGATCTTATTGCTATCAGTGCAAGTCAGTTTTGCCTGTTCTATGGTTTCACATAGACAAAATGCTTGTCTAAGCTCTTCGATAACTTACCTCCATTGCTGGTCATTATGTCTATGTGATTATCCATTTTACTTACACTACTCATGTTTATTTATGATTATCCATAGTTCTTCCTATTTAGTGATAGTTGCATGGTGTGAATATACAAAATATATTAATCTAGTCCTTTATTGAAGATTTTACATTCTTTCCAATTATGGGCTCCTATGGATAAGACTACCATGAATCTCTGCATAGAAGTGTTTGTAGGACTGTAGTAGTTTAATTACTTTCGGTAAATATTGTAAGTGAATTTGTACAGTTCCTGTGCAGTGTAGCTTTAGCTTGGAATTAACAGACCATCAAACTCCAAACTATCTCCAGTGATACTTGAGAGTTTTTGTGGCTCAGTCTGAGCCAACATCTGTCAGTGTTTTCTGTCTTTAAGTTCAGTCCTTCTGGATGGTAAAGGACATATCTTATTGTGCTTGAGTATATTTTTCTGGAGCCTAATGATGCTGAGTATCTTTTCATGTGTTTACATGGAGCTTCTTTGTTTGTATTTATGTTCTACATTCAAGTGTTTCACAGTGCTTTTTTGTTTTTGTTCTTTTCCTTGAGTTTTAAAAACAATAAATTTTGATATTGTCCTTTGTTTAGTATGTACATTGAGGACTTCTTTTTCCTCCCAAGTAGTTTGCCTTTCCACCTTCTAAAGTATACTTAGAAAAAAGGTTTCCCTAATTATTAATATTTGATGGAAAATTCTGTTCCATGTTATGTCTAAGATGTCTGATATTCAGGCAGATAGTAAGGTTAAGTTCACTGATTACAATAGGTATGAAAATATCAAGGCTTCCAATTCATGGACATAAGAATTTATTTAGACCTTTAATTTTCCTAATCCATGCTTGTTACAGTCATAAATGTATTTTGGTGAGCTGGCCGTGTGGAACAGTTCTAGGTGAACATACATCTCAGCAGGTATGATACAGGTATAAAAACTGACTTGTAGAGATCATGCTCCCAAGACTTTAACTGTATACATGGTAGAGAAATTTGTGGTGGAAGTGTGAAGGGTGATTCTTAAATTATGTGGGCAGATGAGTCATTTCTCAAGGCAAGTGCTTTGTAGGGGAGGGTAACAAAGACCTAAGCAGTATGCATTAGCAATGGGAGAGGCAAGCTAAGTGCTTTCTGAAAATATTTCTTTTTTTCCCATAATTCTATTAAAAAACAAATAGCAATGAGACAGTTTCAATTCAAATTACTAGGACAGTTTCAGTAATTATTACATTGCATATTGTTTTCTTAGTGGTTAATTGTATAAGATGCAGACATGATATTCTATTTACACACACTATTAGAACAGATCCCTCTATTCATTGAATTAAGAGAATGTAGTTGTATATCTATCTTAACTATTTTGAATATACAGATACTGCTCATTCATTTGTATTTCCTTTTTTGTTTAGTTTTGTCATTTAAATATTATAGGTGTGTGAATTCAGCAAAATATTCCAAAATAGTCCAGTAGTCCATAATAGTATTGGGTTTTCCATATGTCTGGTAATGTCAGAAGTTGTTGACTTGAGTCTTTTATAGCTCAGCATAATAATATGGTTTTACTTCTTATACTTCAGTTTAATACTTTCCTGCTGGATGGTTAAGACCAAGATAAAGCAAGATCTATGTAACAAGAATTATAGCTTTTGTATCTGATTATGGTCAGACAAATCCCCACAGGATTTATCTTGAGACCCTGTTTGCAGATCTTTTGCTGTGTTAGCCATGTGGATAAGTCACAGCCATTGCTTGATCAATTTGCTTTCAGCGAAAGCCTGAGAGAATGTTTTCTTTCCATGTGACTCTTCTTAGCACAGTCTATGTCATTGACCCCTTTCCTCTGTGGCCCCATAATCTCCTTGATCAGAAAACTTGGGACACAACTGAGTTGCATGATGTTACAGTATAGGTTCTCATATGTCCTGAGTCTTAATTGAGCTTGAAAGGTGAGGGCCAAAATTTTGGCTGCCCTTGTGGCTCTCATTTTTGTCCGGTTTTTGGTCTACAAATTTAGGTTGCTAACCCTCCAGAAGAGAAGCTTATCATTATTACCATTCAACCTAGACTGTTGAGTTTACCTCACTATCTGTCTGAATATCAAACATCTTAGGCTTAACATGGAACAGGTATTTTTCATCAAGTACTGATATGTTAAACTTCAAGTCCTTAAAAAATATAACATAAAAATATTTAAGAGTTAAAGTATATTTTAAAATAGGAATAAATAATTATATATGTTTACACATAAGTTTAGAAATCTAACCATATACATACAGCATTGTAGCAGGACAGTTCTGCAACACTCCTTTTTCAGTCTACAGCCATACCACCCTGAATGAGCCCGATTTCATCTGGAAATATTTCTATATTTCTAACACTGCAGTAAATAGCTGATGCACACCATATGGGGAAAGAACATCAGTGCTTGTGACAGTGATAGCTTAAGGAGCTTAGCTGGACAAAGTAGACAAGATATATCTTTCTTCTCTTTTGGGTTTAAACCAATTAAGAAAGTTAAAGTTTCTCCAGATCTTTTTCATATTGTTAAGGTGTTATTGCTACTCAACTTGATAGAAGGCCGACTTGGCAGGGCTTTTGGCGGGGTTTCTTATTTCATATCAGTAATAACGTTACTGCGACAGACCTCAACCGTGTTGTAGGTGGGATGTGTGACACTTCTGGCTGAGATGGGATGCTGCTGTTCATGGTATTTGAAATTTTTCATACACTGGGTGCGTAAAGTGATCAATTCCTTTGAGAATCCCATTATGCATTTCGTTGTTACCCACAGAAGTTAATTTTCAGGTAGATTTGCATTCTCCCTTTTATTCGTTTCTTTATTTCATGCTTTTTGGTGTCCTGACACTTTATATATCTATAATCAAAAGCAGAGTTAGAGCTAAATGACAGATACGGAAGGCCAGGTGTTTATAAATGTTTGTTAAAAGAGGAAAACATGACTTAAACATTTGATGAAACTGTTGTTTAAAACCATTGTGATTGTTTAAAAGAAGACACTATTACAAGCCAAAGTATGAGATCTTAAGTGAATGAAGCTGCAAAAGATCAGCATTTAAGCAGTGTCTATGTTTCAGGTGTACCAGAACTGACTTGAAATTATCTGTACTGCATTGTAAGTGTCTGATTTGAATCACCTCATGCCCACTCCCATGTTTAAAATTATTAATATGGTATCTTCAAAGAGGAAAATATATTCATTGGATATTAAGATAAAATAGGACGACCTAGTACAGCAGCAGCCATACCCTTCGCTATTGTCATATAATAGCACCAACTTTATAGAAAGATTTTTTTTTTCACTCAAGGTTTTTGTGACTTTTAAGGTTATATAAATAACCTTTCTTGATTTCTTCTGGAATTCTCACTCTTTGACTGATTACCACCAGAGATATTGTCAAGGTTAAGATACATCGCAATTCTTTGAAAAGTAAAATATTCTCATAAGACATTCCAAGCACGAAATTCCAATTCTGTCCCAATCTGACAGAGTTTAATTCTTCTTTGCTGGTCTTTCTTCCTTGCAACTAATATTTAAGTGTTTCATATGCAAGCAGATAAAATAATTTGTCAGACTAGGCCTTACTTTTTATTGGTTCTGCATTATCTTTCAGTGATTGTTCATTGTAATCCCAAGACAGTTTCTTAAAAACTGAAAATAATACACTTCTCTTTGTACCTTTCCAAAGTGTAAAACCCATCAATTCTATTATAAAAATTGCCATATAGCCTAATATGTTGGCACGTACATGTGACCTCAACATGGATTGGATTCCAAGTTTGAGCCCAGCCTGGTTAATTTAGGTACTTAGAGAGATCCTATTTCAAAAACCAATAAAGAAAAGGACTATGGATGTGGCTCAGCATGAAGGCATTAGGTTTAATCCTCAGTGTGATAAAAAATAAAACAAAACCGTATCTTAATTTCTTTATTTTTTTTTGTATTTTAGTACAGGGTCTATAGGGTCTCACTAAGTAGACCAGACTTGTAGTGATTCTCCTATTTACAGCCTCCCAAGCACTGGGATTACAGATGCGTGCCATCATGCCTAGTCTAAACAGTCTTCTCAGCATGTCTGGGGGCAGGGCTGGCACAATAAGCCTGGCTATCGAACCCCAGCCCCTGCACTCTGCCTAAGTTGGTGCTTTAGTCTGCTGAACTATCTGATGGCCCTTAAAATGATGTTGATTGTTCAAATTTATGGAGTATTGTGTGATGGTTCAATAAATTTATACAATACATATGATGAACAAGTCATGGCCATTAACATTTCCATCTCCTTACATATTTAAACAGTTTGATTAACATGTAATTATTGCACCAACTTACAGTATAGAGTGTAATGTTTCAATACACATAACAGCATGTACTGATCAATTCAGAGTAAGTTTTCATTTTCCTTTCATTACTTTGTGTTTAGAGCATGCAGTCTCTTCTCATGTAGTTATTTGTAAGAAGCACACTAGGTTGTTGTGAGCTATAGTCCCCTATCCCATTACATGCAGCACTACGAGTTATTTTATCTGCTTGGAGACCTATTAGAGAGAGAAAATCACTTGGTTTAGAAACAGGTTGAGCAGTTTCAAGCATCCCACTTCCCAGTTAGAATTTCCAAGTAGTCCTCAGTGACCCAAGAGAAAGCCTCACTCCAGGCTGTTACAGTGATTGCCTGGGGTGGAAGAATTCCTGTGAGTGGGGGTTTAGGCTGCTGGTGCCCTCCCAGCTGTCTTTGCTTCTTTACCTTATTCTTTCTCCAAATTGTGAAGCAACTAGGCATATACTTCAAACAACTTCCACAGTTCTTAAGAACCTCATAGTCTCATGTAAGAACTTCTCTGGACTCACTTTCCCACCTGTAGGATAGGAGTGATGATCCTGCTGATCTTATTGAGTGATGTGCAGATTTCTTGTGATCAAGCATGTCAAGTACTTGACTCAACGCCTGCATGATATAGCTGAATTGTCATTACTATCCATTGCATCACATTATTACAAAATTTCCATGTAAAACAATAGCACTTTTGCATCTGTCTGTGCTTCTTTATCACTAATGATGATAAATTTGGGCATTTTTTGTGCTTAAAATTTATAGCTCATTATTTCTTAAGGTTGGCAATACATTTACTAGAAATAATCCAGACTCTTAAGTTGGTATGGGTTCACTTCGGAGACAACTTCAAAAGTTCAAGGAAATGCAGTTTTGCTTCTCTCTCACTGCGCACCAGTGCAGAGCTACTGTGAGTGTTTCTAACACAGCCATTTAGGCATTCAGCTCCTTCCCTGTGTGCATCATGGACCCTTGCTCTGGTCCTCTGTAGCTGATGGACCCTGAAATACCACAGAAGAGGCATGCAGCTTTCTGCCCTGGATGTCAAGGAGGTGGTGCACATTGTCACTCCTGCTCGTCTTCCATGAAAGAGATAAAGACCAAATTATCTTCCACCAATTATAGCTCAGGAATTTCTAACCTTATTAATTAAAAATTTTGCTGAAATAATTCAACTGAACAGAATCATTATTATCATTCAAAAAAGTCCATGCTTATGGATACCATATTTCTATCCCACTCATAGTCCAAGTTTTACTGAAGCACTTAAAAAATTAAATATTAATGATGCATTTTTAAAGAATTCATCCATTAGCAAAGGGTAAAAGGAATTTATATTTTTTCATTGCAAATACATGGTTTAACTAGAATGTCATCAAGCTGTATGCCCAGGAGGACAGAAAATAGGATACTGTGAGTGCTGGCATTGACCCTGAACTGGCCAAAGTACACAGGGAGCAAATTCACTCACATAGCAGAGAATAACCATGAGCTTTCCTGGCATTCTGCCTTTTGGCCTTTATGGTATTTCAGTACCACTAGGTTGTGCAATGAAATGAAGAAATAGAGATGTGTTTGCTTTTGTTTAGAATCTGTGATTTCTGTTTTGTTTGATTTAATTAACTAGCTACCTTATGAAAAATTATTCTTGTGCTTTTCATATGTCCAAAACCAAATTTTAAATCCCATACCTACATATTTTTATTTATTCATTTTCTGTATTTTAGGAAAGGGTCTACAGGGTGCTCAGTGTCTCACTAGTAGAACAGACTTGCAGTAATTCTCCTGTATATAGACTTATAAGTGCTGGGATTACAAGGGTGCGCCACCACACCCAGTCTCAGTTGCTGTCTCAGCATGTCCCAGGGTTGGGGCCAGCATGGCAGGCCCAGAAACCAAACCCATGACCCTTGTGCCTGGTTACAGGTACTTTAATCTGCTGAGCTATTTGGCTGGCCCTCAAATTCTTTCTCCTTTCTTTTTTTGTGGTACCAGGGATTGAACTCAGGCCCTTGAGCTTTCCAGGCAGGTGCTTATTCTATTGAGCTATCTCCCTGGCCCTTGAAAATTGAGTAGGATTCCCCACCCCCATCCCTGCTTGCTCAGGCTTCCTTAAGGGCGGGTCTGGGGATTGAGCTGCGGTCCCCTACACCTGACTGGGATTTGCCAGAGCAAGTGCTTAAGCAACTGAGCTAACCCGCAAGCTCCAATACCTACATTTTTTAGAGGCTACAAAGAGTTTCATGGTTCCAGCATTTTAAAAAATATTCCTGCTTTTATAGATACTTAGTTTTGCTTCTTGAATAAAATTTTAGTTTGATTAGCATAATGCCATATTTGTCTCTATCTTATTAGCTAAAGGAAGGCTTAAATGGTTTAGTGCTTAAAACTTTTGTCCTTAATCCTCAATATCTTTCTGAAGGAATCTTTGAAAAATGGCAATAGAATGTTTCTACTTTTCTAGTTGGTGGGTTTTAGGCATATTTATCGCACAAATTTCTAATTTTCAAGTTTTCAATTAAGTTACAGTTGAACTATGAATTAATGAAGATTGCATACCCATAACCATGACTGCTTAAATGGCAACAATAACTACATGTAGGGGCTGGGGAGATAGTTCAATACAATAAGTGCTTGCCTGGCAAGGATAAGGGCCTGAGTTCAATCCCTGGTACCACCAAAAGACAAACAAACAAACACATCAACAACAAAATACACAATGACTACATGTATATGAATATCTCAGTAATTCTTTAACTTGGAAATTTTTTAGCATAAAGCCATAAAAGTAAATGTAAACTTTATGTTTCTTTATTTTATTTTTTCAAATAAATAAACTTAATCATGTGATTAAATTTATTTACTGAAATTTCATGAAGATTGAATACTAACTCTCCAAACTGAGAATGAGACAAAGTTGACTCCTAGTTAAAAATTTAAGTATGTCTTAGGTCATTAGAACTAGCATAGCATTCACTTCTAAAGCTAATAAAAATTTTAAATTGAAAAATTTACTTCATGTTAAAATTAGAATTTACCCAGCTGCTGAAGTGTCTTTCTATGATGTTACTGTCTGGTTTTTCTCAGCCACAGGTTAATGATGTACTTCGAAAAATACATTTCTTAAACTTTCTTTGAGGATTGTGTTGGTGTGTGATTTATGTGGTTTTGTTTCCCTGTAGGGTTGGGAAAATGAAGCACTCATAACAACCACGGATGGGAATGTAATTTCTTTTTCTCTTGTCTTTCTGTGTTTTAGATCTGAGTCCATCAAGGTGAAGGTGATAATCTCTGCTTCCAGCAAATTTTATGTTAAACTGGATTTGTAAAGAGGCTGACAGAGTTCCATGAAAGAGAAGGTAATTGGTCCCTCACATGTCACAGCGGGATCAGGACAGATGGGGACCAGAGTGTCTTATGGACAAGGATGGCACCAGGAGTTTAACTCTCTCACAATTTATGTATCATAGTCTAAATATCAGCTCTTCCAGTCAGAGAGAGAAATAGTTGAGCCTATTAGTTTGGAGAAAAGAGTGACCCATACATGGATTTCTGAAGGGAGGATCTTGAAGAAGATGTAAATTAATTTGGAGAGGGGGCAAGGGCAAAGACCAGACACAATTAAAGAGAGAACTATATGCGTGGAGGAAGTGGCATAGCCACTTGAACTCAGGCCCTTGTGCTTGCCAGGCAAGCACTTATTCTATTGAACTATCTCCCCAGCCCCTACATGTAGTTATTGTTGCCATTTAAGAAGTCATGGTTACGGGTATGAGATCTGCATCAATTCATAGTTCAACTGTTACTTAATTGAAACCTTGAGTCAACTCTGCACCTTGATGTCTAGTCTACTTTAGAGCTCCCATCCCAATCCCTCAGCTTGAGTTTTCCAAGGCAGTCACCATCCTGGTGATTAGCATATTCTTGCTTAAGCTCATTTAAGATGAATAATCTAGTACTATTTCCTTTTCAAAGATCCACGGAATAGTTACTTAAGATATGCTGGTGACTATATTCAATATTTTATGTTTGATTAAAGTCTTGGAATATACTAAATCCCTCACTAGCTTGTTTCTATTATCTGCATGAAGTTTGGTAAAACAACCTTGATTCAGTATAGCTACTAAAAGATTTGCTTCTCCAGGAAGATCTGAGAGTTCTCTCTGACCCATTTGTCTTTGATATGGCTTTTTCCTCAGCCAGCTAGTGTATGTCATATTTTGCTGACTACAATTGAGAGAAATATATCTAGTTGTAAAGAATATGTTCTAAGTATATTTGGAAACCAATATCTTTTGTAATATACTGCACTGTGTCTGTTATAGTTATAAATCAAGAATCTGCTCTTATAAGTTGAGACACAGCTATGAGGAATACAGTCTTTTTAAAAGCCTTGCTCTTTCTATGGCATAGGAGGTTCTCAGATCTTCCTGTAGTGTAGAACATTGCCTCAAAATTATCAGGAATAGACAAAATATTTTTGTGGCATCAGAGAGAGATTAGAACTCACGATTATGTGACGGATTGAATTTGTCAAACCAGCCTACTTTGCACTTAAATTCAATTAGAGGAAGTCATGTTTTCAAGCGTACGTACACTATGTGCAATTTCCATAAGTAAGGTCCCTGGACTTTGTGTGCCATTTATTATCCCGCTCATAGTTATATGGAAAAAAGAAACAACCAGAAACATTATTATATAAGAATGCTATGTTACTAGTGCTATATGGAGAACCAAGATTTATTTATTTATTTTTTGAGAGCTATGATTGACATAATAGTATGTCTGATTTTCATTGTAACACATGTTCACTCCTGTAATTGATTCTCTTGTTAGTTACAGTTTATTTAAAATCAGTTTGTTTTGATTTGATAAGGGGGCTAACTGGCTATGTACTATCTACCACTTTGGATCATTATAATCTCCCGAATAAGTCAGTGCCTAAAGATGCCACAACAATAAATTCTTTCCAATGTCTCCTAAACCCCAAACTAATTCCCTTCAAATGGACTGGCCTACGTGTTTGCTGTCTAATTCTCATGCTGGTTTTTGGGCTTTGAGTCAAACCAAAAGAGGCAAAATTCTTGGTGTTTAAAAACATTCTGTCTAAAGAATGATAATTAAAAAAAATCAGAGTTTGTTCAGCTGCCACCACTTCCGCAACAAGTGTTACTTTAATAAAACCCACTGCCAATTAGGCTTCTGGAATATACTTATATTATTTTTTCAGTTTGTAGTACTGCTGCCCACCTGGGTTCTGCATGACTACTAATAGAAAATTGCTGAAAGTTAGGGGCAAGGACTTGCAAAAACAGAAATCCTCCAGCTTATTATAAGTATGATATGTGTGACAGAATATCAATGACTCAAGCCATCAAGAAATCAGCAGAACTGAATTGGATGATATATCTTGATTATATCTGAGAGAGATGCTCTGCTTATTTCTGACAGAGGAGCTGAAAAAACAAATTTAGTGCTTTGTTATTTTTCACCTATAGACTTACTAAACTGCCAACCTTCTACTATTAATTAAACTTTGCATAAATATATACATTTTTCCATTGCATGCAAATTGCAAGACAAAGGCCGTTTCTCTGTTGTATGTTGGATTATGTTGAAAATGTTTGTGAACTATTAAAACATAAGTGAAAAAAATCCTGTGGATGTATTGTGTAGTATTGTGCCATTTTTATTGCTAGTTTAAAAGTGTCACTGCACAATAAAACTCCCATAATGCTAGATTTGATGTGTACCCAGTTTGAGAAAAGGTTGGATGACGTCTGTTGAAATGTTCTTCTTACAAGGAAATACAGTAATGTTGCATAAAAATAAAGTCAGCTCATTCTTATTCTTTCATGACTCTTTCAGTTGAGCCTTACACTTAAAATGCAGAGATTTTTTTTTTGCCAGTTACCCACAGGCAGGCCTGCCATGTATCTCAAGTCCTTCTCATTCACATCTTCTCAGAATTCCTGTAGACTTTTCTCTTCATATTCTGCATGCCATAGTTTAGTAGTAAAAGAGAACATTTAAAAATGTATTTCATATTAGGTTTAATATTTTTCTACTATGAAGTTATTTTAATGGTATGCTTATTTAAAATCCTGTTACAGATCCTATGAGAAATGATAATTCTAAAATCTCATTACGATATTTACACATAGCCACAATGAATGAAACCCAATTTAATTTTAAGAAATGCTCCTGATGATTCACCAAAGCTGACTTTGGGGTAAAGCTCAGGTTTAGATCAAATGGATGCTGGCATTTCCAAGAGGCTGCCTTCTGAAAAATTGCTGACAGTGTTAGACACTAAGCATTTGCTGCCTCTAATGATGATAAATGCTCTTTGCAATAGCGCTTTTTCTTTCAGTGTTGCTTCCTATACATTAAATGTTTATGTCTTTGCCCTATCATTCCTAGTGTTCCTAATTTGTTGTTTTTAGCTACAAGGGCTAGCACAAAAGCTGAGTATAATGCATACAGAATTTAAACATAGCTCTAGGGTAAAGAGTGCTGTTTTGGGGCAGTGCTTCGAGTTTTCTGCCAGTTACTTTTCCTAAAATAAGTGGCTGGAAAAACTTTTGAATGAAGCGCTGCCATCTTTTTTTTTTTTTAACTTTATGTATTTGGGTCTGAGTCTCACTACAGCGCTCAGACTCATAGTGATCCTCTTATTTTCAGCCTCCCCAGCTCTGGGATTACAGGCATGTGCCACTATGTCCAGACTGGTCACCAGCTCAGGGCGTCCGGGGGTGGGGCCAGCCTGGAAAGGGGTATCGCGGATTGAACCCCAACCCCTGCATTTGCCTAAGCAGGTGCTTAGTCTGCTGATTGGCCCTAAGCACTGCCATCTTGATTTTCAATCAATGGTGATAACTTGTTTATAGACTTTGAGAGATCCTGTGAATCACATAAAATGTGAGAAATTTAAGCCAATAAGACTGCTCATAATATTTTTAATTACAAGATTCCTGTGGTACATTACTGTTTTTCTCTTGTGTATGAACATTTAGCCCTTTTGACAACTTTGACTCCATGAAGTCATCAGGAATAATAACGATTCAGTGATTAGAATACGAGACTTATAATAGTGAGTTTCTAGTTATATGACTGAGTATAAATAAATATCGAACTGGATGGTGATATTTTGCAAGCAAGACTGCTAAAATAAGCCAAGCTATTCAAGGGACAAATTACTTTTGACTCTTTAGTCAATCAGAACAAATGTCAAGTTGCAGCAAACTCACTCAAAATATGCTGTTAGTTCTCATAGGGACATATTTTACAATAATCTTTTCTCATCCAGTGCCTATCTATTTAAAATAATGTTGATGATTAAATGTCACACTGTCAGAACTCAAATGTTAATAGAATACCATGGAATTAGGCATCAGTCAGGTTTGGCAATTGTCATCAGTGTCAAAATTCAGAAACTCAGCACATGTCAGTGGATCTAACCCAATGAAACACAATATTCTATTAGACTAGTGATCAGTTCTAATCAAGTATAATTGAATCTATTGCTGCTTATGAGTATGCTATTATGATCTTTGATTTGTGCACCGTTTTAAGAGGAAGAAAGAGTTTTCATTTGGAGTAAAAATTATAATTTTTATTATAATAAAGATTTTTTATTATAAATACATATATTAGTAGATTTTTCTTATCATGATTACCATTCCTTTCTCTCTCAGTAGTGTATAAATTCTTTAAAATAGATGCTTTTCTTGTTCAAAGCAAAATCTATGCACAACTGTACCTGGCATGCAGATGCTCTGAGAAGATTAAATAAATGAAAGTCTATGATTTGATTTTTGTCCTGATGTTCCCCAAAGCCTCATTCACTTTTATATGGATCTTTTAGAAAGTAGTGGAATCTAGAGTTTGGTATTGATTCATGGTTCAGTGCTGGGATTAACAGTGCTGAGATTAAGGGTGGTGACTGCTGGTTTAGTCCACTGATGGGTAGGCACCATCATAATCCCAGAGTCTGGGTAAAATAAAAGTGGTGGAAAGTGGTTTGTCTTTCTCTGCCTTCTCCTGAGGCTTTTGCTGTCTTCAGCTGCCATAAACAGTTGCCCCTCTGCCACATGCAACTCTGCTTTAGATCCAGCCAATTGTGGACTGAAATCTCTACAAACTGTGAGCTAAATAAACCTTTCTGTCTTTAATTTTGGATGTCAGGTATTTTGTCCCAGCAATGAGAGAAGGGTAACTAAGACAGTCCACTTAGAAAACTGATTAATGTTCTCCATTTTCTGAAAGTATTAAAATAGTCTCCATGTTGAATTTCTCATAGTTAAAAACACTATTATAATTTACATTCAAATGTATATATTTTACATAAATAAGAACCCTTTTAAAAAACTGAAGCTCTTCAATAGCTCAAAATTTCTTAAAATATGATTTATGACTTCTAATGATTAATTTAAATCTGGAAATATATGTGCATCAGCTCCTCAGAAGGATGTGATCATTATTTACTACACATGTTTTCATAACGTTAAAATTTGAAAGACAATAAAAACATATAGTTTTGTAAACTCCTTTCAAAAATTTTGTGAAATCATGATCGAAATATTCATTTTGCCGGGCCGGTGGTGCGCGCCTGTAGTCCCAGCTACTTGGGAGGCTGAGGGGGGAGGATCGTCTGAGCCCAGGAGTTCTGGGCTGCGGGGCACTATGCCGATCGGGGATCTGCGCTAAGTTCGGCATCAATATGGTGACCTCCCGGGAGCGGGGGACCACCAGGTTGCCTGAGGAGGGGTGAACCGGCCCAGGTTGGAAGCGGAGCAAGTCGAAATATTAATTTTTATTTCGGAGTCAAAAATCTGCATGGGGGATATAGCTCAGTGGCACAGCGCCTGCCTGGCAACTGTGAGGCTGTGAGTTTGATTCCCAGTTCAAAAGAAAAAAGGAAAGAAAGGAAATAAACAAATTTCTGAGGTCATTTGTAATCATCTCATGCCTAACATGAAGTGGTCGCCAGTGAATTGGCACCACCTATATTTTTATTTTCTAAATGATAACAGGACAACCTACTCTTACTTAGTATTTCAATTAAATATTAACAATTCCAGAAGTTTATTAATCTATCACACATGCAGCTAAAATATCACCAAGTTTTTCTGACATTTGCTTTCAGGGGCTAGTAGTCTGTGAACCCATTCAGTTCTGACCTCCATTCATTTCTGCAGCTCCTTCTGAATAATTTTCTAGGTCACAAGTGTGAGTATGCATACATGTACGTACAACAGTGCCAGTCAACTAGATGGGTGGTGGTGCTGGGTTTGGAAAAAATTAGATTGATTTTAACTTCAGATTGACTCTTGAAATTCAAAATGTATTGGTATTGGCAGATGGCTATGGGAAAATATCTGGGCAACCTGCCAGGGGCTATTCTCCAAGGACACATCCAGAGTTGTTTCAGTAGAGAGGACTGGCAAAGCATAGAGAATTTTGAGATATGCGGGAGAAAAAATTTAAAATTCCAACCCAGGAATTTGGGCTGTCCCTGCAATAAGGAATAGGACCACCACTTTTTAAGTTGAGGAGGCATCTGCTCATGCACATTATATGTGGACAACAATTTGCATTTCTTGGGTAATTGGGGTCCCAATGGAACTTTGCACAGCCAGAGCTCAAAGTGTTCCTAGATGGGTTGCTGGAGACCTGAAGACACCTTGTGTGCACTAGTCCTGCTGTGGACTAGAATTCCCAAATTAGTTTTGTATGGAGAGATGGAGGTGTGTGTGTCAGAACAAGGTGCACAGATTCCCAAGCGCAGTTGTTGCTGTAGGGGGTTAGTGCTTCCACGCATAAAAAAAGGCCCTGACAGAATCTCCTTGGAATTTCCTTCACGTTTGGACCATTAGCTAAGGCAACAGCATTCTGCTTTGGCTGATTTTCAGGGGAGTGAACAGATGTGAACGTCTGAAGTTCTCTGGCACAAGTTCTGTCTCTGGGAGTCAGACGGGGCCAAGAAAGAAAACGCTAGTGATGTTTAGACCAGGGAGAATATTCTGCTTTTCATTCTCATATCCCCAGAAGGAATAGATACTATTTATACTTACATTTTTATATAATTAGAATTAATTCATTGGTTCTCATTTAGCCTTTGACAAAGACCTTCTGGCAAGTGTAGCGGCAGTGATGATGAGGAGAAAGAGGCTGTATTTTTTTCTTTTCTTTTTTTGTGCAGGGACGCACTACCCAGCCCAGACTTGTAGTGATCTTCCTGATTTCTGCCTCTCTAGTGCTGGGATTACAGGTGCACATCATCATGCCAGGACTCTGTTGTTGGCTCAGTGCACTCACGGGTGGGGCCAGCATGGCATGCAGAGCCAGGAATCAAACCCTTGTATTTCTTTGTAAGATGGTTTATGTGCATTTTTTCTTTTACTTGTCATAGACATCTTTTAGAGAAAGTATTATTTAAAAAACATTAAAAGATGAGCAAGCTGAAGCTTCAAGAAATAGCACAGACTGCTGCGGTCAGAAGAGCATAGAGCATACTTTAGTGAGCCAGGGAGATAGATAGTTCAGTAGAGTAGCGCAAGGGCCTCAGTTCAATCCCTGCTCCTGAAAAAAAACCAAAAAAAAAAAACCCAAACAAACAAGAGCATAGAAAAGGCATTACTATGATACAATGTTTTCGGTTCCTTTGGGAAAATTACCAATAGGGGGATAGCTGGCTTGAACGGGATTTCTAGTCCTACTATTTTGAGGAGTCGCCACCCTGACCTCCACTGGTTGTACCAGTCTACATTCCCACCAGCAGTGGAGAAGTGTTCCCTTTTCCCCACAACTGCTCCAACATTTGTTGTTGGTTGATTTCCTTATGATAGCCATTCTTTCTGGAGTGAGATGGTATCTCAGTGTTCTTTTTATTTGCATTTCACGGATGACTAGCGATGTGGAGCATTTTTTCATATATTTATTCGCTTCTTTAATTTTATCCTCTGACAAGTGTGTATTCATCTCAGATGCCCATTTCTGAATTGGGTCTTTAAATTTGAGGGCCCTGTTATATCTTAGGTCTTTATATATTCTAGACAGTAGTCCTCTGTCTGATTGCTCATTAGTTAGGATTTTTTCAAAATTTGTTGTCTTTTCACTTTGCTGACACTTTCTTTTGACATGCAGAAGCTCCTCAAGAAGAGTTGATCCCAGTAGTTGATTCTTTCAAGTGCTTCCCATGCGAATATATGTTTGTTCAGGAACTCTTTACCTACTCCTACGTCTTCAAAAGTTCCTCCTACTTTCTTTTCCAGGAGATTGAGTGTTTCTGTTTTAATGTTTAGATCTTTAATCCATTTTGACTTTAACTTAGTGCACGGTGATAGATTTGGGTCAAGTTTTAGTTTTTGGCATGTAGAAAGCCATGTTTTCCAGCACCATTTGTTAAACAGGCTATCTTTCTTCCAGTGAGCTTGTTTAGCCCCTTTGTCGAAGATCAGATGGCTGAGTGTGATTGTAGATGCCTCTGTGTCTTGTAATCTATTCCACTGATCCTCAGGTCTATTTTGTTGCCAATACCATGTTGATTTTATCACAGTGGCTTTGTAGTATAATTTCAAGTCAGGAATTGTGATGCCTCCTGCCTTGTCTTTATTGGCCAAGACTACCTTTGCTATTCTAGGTCATTTGTGGTTCCAAATAAATTTTAGGAATGATTTCTCTAGGCCTGGGAGGTATGTTGGTGGCAGTTTGATAGGGATTGCATTAAATCTGTACAGCGATTTTGGGAGTATGGCCATCTTCACGATGTTCGTTCTTCCTATCCAGGAGCATAGAATATCTTTCCATTTTCTGAAATCCTCTATAATCTCTTTTCCTAGGGTGTTGTAATTTTCCATGAAAAGATCTTTGACTTCCTTAGTTAAGTGAATCCCAAGGTATTTCATTTTCTGCGGTGCTATTATAAAAGGTATTGTTTCTATTGTTTCCCTTTCAGTGTGCTTGTTATCTGTGTAGAGGAATTCTATGAGTATTTGAGTATTTATTTTGTTTCCTTCTATGCTACTGAATTTCCCTATGAGTTCTAGTAGTTTTTTGGTGGAATTTTTGGGGTCTTCCAAGTAAAGTATCATGTCATGTGCAAATAGTGATAATTTAACTTCTTTACCTATTCTTATTCTCTTTATTTCTCCCTCTTTTCTAATGGCTGTTGCTAAGGATTCCAAGAGTATATTGAATAGGAGGGGTAATAGAGGACATCCTTGTTTTGTACCTGATTTAAGAGTAAAAGATCTCAGTTTTTCCCCATTTAGGATTATATGAGCTTTTGGGTTGTGATAGATAGCTATTATCAAGTTAAGATAGAGTCCATCTATTCCAATTTTCTGTAGGACCTTGTACATGAATGAGTGTTGGACTTTGTCAAAGGCTTTCTTTGCATCAATTGAGATGATCATGTGGTTTTTAGATTTCAGCCTATGAATATAGTATGTTACATTTATAGATTTTTGAATATTGAATCATCCTTGCATCCCTGGGATGAATCCTACCTGGTCATGGTGTATGATCTTCTTGATGATTTGCTGTATTCTATTTGCCAGGATTTTATTGAGTATTTTTGCATCTATGTTCATGAGGGAGATTGGCCTGTAGTTCTCCTTTTTGGTTGTGTCTTCCCTGGTTTTGGAATCAGTATTATATGTGTACCTATGTTTATAGCAGCGCAGTGTGTGATAGCAAAATCTTGGAAACAACCAAGATGTCTGTCACATGAGGAATGGTTGAAAAAGATGTGGTATTTCTATATAATGGAGTATTACTCAGCTATTAAGAATGATAAGTTTGAAGCATTTATACTGAAGTGGATGCCACTTGAGCATATACACATAAGTGAAATAAATCAGACACACATGTGTAAATATTGTATAATCTCCCTAGTATAAGAAGCAAAAAGCAGAAATACAAATGGAAACATATAACAACAACTATAATCAATTGAGTCCGATAAGGCAAAGTAAATGGCATTTGCTGCAGGATACTAATCAGCTTTTCTTCTCTATGGTTAACAACCGAAGTTCACATATCAAAGTTAGAGAAATAGAAGAGCCACAAGGCTAGCCAACATTTTGGCCCTAGCCTTTCAAGGTCAGTGAAGACTCAGGACATAGTAGAACCTGTACTGCAACATCATGAAACTCAGTTGATCTCCAAATTTTCTGAACAAGGAGATTATGGCGCCACAGAGGAAAGAGATCAAAGTTCTATAGTGTGCCGGGGGAGAGTCGCATGGAAAGAAAACCTTCTCTCAGGCTCTCACAGAGAGCAAACTGGTCAAGCATTGGCCGTGACTCGTCCACATGGATGACACAGACAAAGGATCTACAGAATAAGGTACAGGACTACAAGAAAAACCCTGAGGGGACTTCACTGACCTCATAAGAAATATAAAGTACATGTGTTGGTATATAAGTCTTGCTCTATCTAGGTGTTAACCATCCAGCAGAAAAGTATAAAAATGAAGTATACATCACGGGGCCATAATATTAAGTTGAGCTGTAAATGGCTATGGTCGACAACATCTTCGGATAACTCACTATTATTGTGGAATGCTGGACTGTGTTGGATTGTGTTGTCAAGTTCAAGTACCTAAGTTAGTTGAACGATAATGGAGTGCCCATCTCTGACAGGTGTAGAGCAAGGAAAGGGTATAGAATGGAAGAATCATGATGTGTGTGTATAGACAGTACAGTTGGGATTGATAACGCTGTGCTTCTATGTAATTCTTCGAGGGGCAAGATTTGCTCTAATGGTGTTGGACAGGATAGTATGTTGGCTTCTAGTACTATGGACAACCTCTAGGAAAATAAGGTAGAAAGTATTAATTACTGAATATTTGATGTAATTCAGGTATAAAAAATAAGATACGCAAACAGCTACAGTCTCTTAATTTACTGATAAGAGACATATGGTAAAATAATGTCTGTAAGTATAATATCATGTATACACCTTTTATGATATCAAAACATTATGAAAACAGTTTGTAATGTATTAATTTATGAAATCCATCTTGTCAAGGTATCTTAAAACACTCTCATTGATATTTGTACTTCAATAAAACAGGAGTAAAAAAAAAAAAAGAAGAAAAGGCATTACTATGGAGGTTGTTCCCTGTCTCAGTGCTGGAATCTGATGCCTGGGCCCCTCCCCCATGACACAGCCCAGGGACCAGACCCCTGGCCACCTGGGATCACCTCTTAGGTTCTACAGCCTCCCTCCAAGGGGCAGATATGAAATCTTTAACACACACTACTTTGGATAACATTTCAGATCCAAACTATAGCAATATGATTAGTATAGAGAAGTTATGATTAAAGGGATGAAGTCAGGAAGAAACATTGTGTATACTTTTTAGGATATTTCTCTGCTTCTGATCAGAATTTTAGGCCTTGTATCAACCTGATACACTTATAACAACTCCAGAAGCTTTTTCTAGTTGGTTGGAAGTATGCCATACTTTGAAAGCATGTAATTTAAATTTGCAAGTAAGTCGGTTCTTCTGCGGCATTTACCAAATGGCTCACTTTATTGTAAATCAAGTTTTATATTTTGGAAGTACATCTAAATCATCTTGTGAGGTACCTCCCGTATGAGGCAGCCTGCCTCAGAAATATTTACAAAAGCTTACACATTTCTGCTTTGCTATTTAGTTCTCTAGAATGATAGAGTATGTTGACTTTTAGGGTTAGTGCAGTGTTTACTTAGGGTTTTGCTTTTAGCTTTCAGGCCTTTGGTGAGTGGCTTGTTTTCCTTATCTGTAAAGTAATAATAATAACTTCTATCCCATAATGCTGTGAGTGCCAAATAAAAGCACATATTATGTTTTTAGATATGTAAAGAGTGAAGCTAGCTGGTGACTTCCTTAGAGATATCCCATGAATCATTTCATATTCACCTGAGCTGGGCAAAAGTCTTTCTGTTACAGATATAAACAGCCTTAAAATTTGCAAAAAAACATGAATTTCCACATGACAGTCTCCCAGTTTTTCTTTGTTGAATATTTGTGTTCATGTGGTGGGGGATGGGCACCTTATGTCTCAGTAAATTGATGTTTGGCAGCAAACTATATTTCAAAATCTAAAGAAAATTTGAGCTACTGGAAGAATGGATGCTACAAAACAATTATAAGCCACATTTAAGTTTAACAAACTCCATATGCCAACTCCGTTCCACATGTACTGTCTCGCGCAACCTCGCCAGCAAGGAAGACGCAACACTAGACTCTTCTTTCAGCGGTTTATTCAGGACCCTTGAACAATCTTCTTCTACCCCGGGGGGAAACTTGCTCATAGCTAAATACCCTCCGGGCGTCCAATCTCGGAAGGCCACGTGGGCACTGCCAATAGGTCCAGGTACGCGGAAGCGAGCCATAGCTTTAGCCTTAGCCATATATGGAGTTGTTTATCACTGAGAGCGCTCACCATTGGGAAGGTGGAAGGCGGAAGCCAGCGCCATCTTTCAGGTGCGGCTGCACGCAGCTCTCTACAATGTACCCTACATGTTAACATGCAGTTTTTCATTTGTGCCTGCACTGCTTGTGTTTCCGCCACTACAACTGTTCCCATTGATGACAGGACAAGTGAAGATGAAATGGATAAAATAAGTGCCCTAAAACAGCACAGGGATGCAATAGTGAAGACTGAATTTCAATCTACTCTGTTTAGAGTCTCCCTGTTCTGAGTCACTAGCTACGATGCACTGCTATTTGCTGTCATCTATTTGATTGCATAATTTATAAGTTTCTGTGTTTTGGGAGCCATGGAAGCTGGAACATGGTCAGATGTGGGAAAGCAGGACTGGGACTCAGTGCCTGAAGCAGTCGAGCTACCTCAGTCCTGAGGTAAGATCCTGACTGGTGATGGTCAGCTATTAATTGCTAAGTAACCCTGTGATCGTGTTACTAATTTTGCAAAGGTATAAATAAAGGCCCATACTGTTGTTCTGGGGGTCATGTCTTGCCAACCAGGAAATGGGTCACCACTTAACCCGGCTCTCATATTCTTGTCTATATTTTACTTATTTCTGCCATCTTTTTCCCTCATGTACAATGGATCACACTGAGAGACTAACAGATGCCCACATCTGTGAAGAACTTATCTGGTTTAGATTGTTGTAGACTCAACTAGACCACATAAAAAACAGAAAAGGGAGAACTATTTTGCAATACATAGCGGACCTAACAGACTCTGGTTTCATTCACACATTCCAGTATACTTTGAGTATTCATTATTTTACTTTTTGGTGACCCATTTATTCTGAAGCAGTTGTAGATTCAACATCTATATTTAGGAATAATATGGAGAGATCCCTTCTACCTTTTATGTTTTTCCCAATGATGATGTTCTCCAAACTGTAAGCACAATAACAAAACTGGGATATCAAAAATCATCCAACGTATTTCTCTTATTCTAGCTCTTTGCCTTTTATTTGTATTGATTTTTGTATGCTTTTTGTGCAATTGTATCATGTGAACGCTTGTCATCCACCATCGCACCAGGATGCAGAGCAGTTCCAGCGACACAGTACTTCTCATAGTTGTTACTGTTCTGCTTCTGTTCCCTTCTCACTCTCCTTTTCAGATGTCCCAGCTCTTTTCAACTACAGGTCCATTTCTATGTCTCACATATTTTGAGATTGTTGTACAAATGGAATGCAATCTTTAGACTTGACTTTTTAAAATTCAGAATACTTGAGATTCATGTTAGGTTTTGTATGTGTCCAAGTTTGTTTTCTTTCTGAATACTGTTTCAGGATGAAGGTGTAGTACAGCTTGTTTAAATATCCATTCCCCATTGAAGGAACTTTAAGTTGTCAGGTAGACTAGTATGACTAAAGCTGCTAGAAAAAAAATCATGTGAAGCCTTCTGAGTGAATTTAAGATTGATTATCTGGAACAACTGAACAATAGCTCAGTTGTTTAAGTGCCTGCTCTGACAAATACAGTCAGGTGCAGGGTCAAACCCAGTTTGCCTTACCAGACCCACCCTTGAGGAAGCCTGAGCTAGGGGAAAAAAATCCATCTGGAATAAATACCAAAGAATATAATTGCTGAGTTGCATGATAATTACACATTCGGTTTTGGAAGACATTGCAAAACTATTTCTCCATTATAGGTGTGCCATTTTATGTTTGTATGAGCAATATATGAGCAATTTTGTTTTTTCCTCATTCTCAATGATATTTGATGTTATCATTTTAATATTAGGTATTCTGATATGCACATAATGCTCACTCACTGTATTTGTAATGTTTATTTCTCTGATGCCTGTAGGTGTTGAGTGTCTGTTTATTGCTTATTTGCTGTCTGTATATCCTCTTGACTAAGATGTTTGCTAGAATCTGTTGACATTTTTATTGGATATTTTTCTACTCTGGAGTTTTCAGAGTTTTTAATATATTATAGATCATAGTCCTTTGTTGGTTTACAAATATTTTGTCCCAGTTTGTGCCTTCTCCTTTTGCTCTCTTCACAGGGTCTTCACACAGAAAAAGTTTGCAATTTTTATGAGGTAAAATTACCAACTTTTCTTTTGTGGATCATGTTTTTGAGGTCAAGTTGAATTCTTTGTCTAGCACTAGGTCTCAAGCTTTTCTCTACTGTTTTTTCTAAATGCTTTATCGCTTTGTGGTTTACACTGAAGTTTATGATGTGTTTTGAATTACCTTTTGTAGAAAGAGTCAGATTCAGGATGAAGTGTTCTCTTAGCAACAAGGAAATGAGGTACTGAATACCTGTCTATCCCTGGTTGTGGCAGTTCTGAAAACATCCCTGTAATTCCATAAGCTGGTCCTATTAACCAACCAATCCAAACCCTTAGAAGAAATTCCCTGTTTCGGAATGTCAGATATTTTCTGAGACTAGAGATGATCAGGGCATTGAAGGAACCTGTCATATTTTTCTTATCCTTGTTCTATAGATCACATGACCAAAGGTTTCCTTCAGTGTTCTGTAACTCTTCTTGGGCCCTGCTTCCTGCAGGCTACTGAATCCAAATCTTATTCTTGAGGCAAGCCTGAAGCTTGGTCTCCTGCTTTGTGGAGGTGATAAAACCTGCTTTTAGCTTTTCCCTTCTGAATAATTAAAGCTGTGGCACCGTCGACAGACATAACCACTACTCAGTTTTTTTAACTTTTTTTCCCCCCTATACCTGGATTTTCTTTCTTTTTCTTTTTATGAACTGGATCTTTATTTGGATGAAGCTAGAAGATAGCTAGCTTTTTTCTGTAACTACATTGTGTATTGTGGAATGGATTCATCTTTACTTGAACCATTCACTTGATGATAGATATTAACTTTTTTATGACTAAATTTTTGTTTTTTATCAGAAACTATTATTTAGCTGTACTGTCTGTTATTGTGGTGTCCTTGTATAAGTAATAATGCCCTAGAAATGATATAGCGTCACCGAAGTTTTAATTGTTTCATACTTTACTGCACTCCAGAAGGGCTATGAGGATTTATATTTCTACCAGCAATGGATCCTGGTGAAAAGATTTATTAGTCTTATAAATATCAGTCCAAAATTAAAGTATTTTTCCTCAGAGCATTAATGCTTTAATTCCATAGCTCTTCAGGAAAGAAAATAAGTTTTTCTATGCATTTAAATGAAATAAATTATATAATAATAATAAAATCAGAACACAAGGATTGAACAATAAATCTGCACACTTTGTGTTTGGCCAACCAGGAAAGTCAAGAATAAATGTGCTATCACTTATAGCTGAGCTAAAGAAAGGGAAATAATAAATCCTAACTTCCAATTCTAACCATGAAGAGTTTCACTTCTAGGCTAACAAGAGGTTACTAAGGTGCTGGTATGAATCCTTGGGGAGGCATAGCTTGGGGTCACCACCACCTGAAGGCAGTATGATAATCAGGACATGCTCCTGGGGGGCCATTGACATCACCATTTCCTTGGAGTATGGTAAGTACTGCTTCTTAAGTTGTGTGGTGTCAAAGATAGTTTACACATGGGGATGTTTGCATTCACAGTGCTCTAATATTGTTCACTGACAGGCATTGTTTCTTTAGAACTAGCCTCTGGCCAGTGAGTGGCCAACTAGAGAGGAGGAGGGCGCTCCGCAGGAAGGCACTGCGGCCAGCGTTCGTTATCCTCCGCTTCTCTGTTGCACCGACATCTTGTGTTCCACCTGATCCCACTTATTTGAGGTGTATAGATTGGTGTGTCCATTTAATACAAGAAAATGAGCTGCCCGAGGAAACCTTCTCTAACACTGAAACCAATGGTGAATTTGGTAAACGGCCTGTGGAAGATATGGAAGAGGAGCAAGCATTTAAAAGATCTAGAAACACTGATGAGATGAATGAATTATGAATTCTGCTTTAGAGCAAGAAGGCTGGGCAGTGATTGGAAAAGGGGGCAAGAACATTAAGGCTCTCCACACAGACTACAATGACAGTGTTTCAGTCCCAGACAGCAGAGGCCCTGAGCGCATATTACGTATCAGTGCTGATATTGAAACGGTTGGAGAAATTCTGAAGAAAATGATCGCTACCTGGGAAGAGGGTCTTCAGTTGCCATCACCCACTGCAACCAGCCATCTCCTGCTGAATCTGATGCTGTGGAATGCTTATATCACCAACGCTGTGAAGGAAGTGACTTTGACTGTGAGTTGAGACTATTAATTCATTGATGTCTGGCAGCAGGAATTATTGGGGTCAAAGGTGCTAAAATCAAAGAACTTCAAGAGAACACTCAGACAACAATTAAGCTTTTCCAAGCTGTCCTCATTCCACTGACAGAGTTGTTCTTTTTGGAGGAAAGCCTGACAGGATTGTAAAGTGCATAAAAATCATCCTTGATCTTATACCTGAATCTCCCATCAAAGGACGTGTACAACCTTATGATCCTAATTTTTATGATGAAACTTATGATTATGGTGGTTTTACCATGACGTTTGATGACTGTCATGTGTGACCTATAGGATTTCCTATGTGGGGGAGAGGGGTTTTGACAGATTGCATCCTGGTCGAAATGGGCATCCCATGCTTCCCACTAGAAGAGATTATGATGACATGAGTCCTTGTCAGGGACCACCACCCCCTCCTCCTAGTCGAAGTGGCTGAGGTGGTAGCAGAGCTCGGAGTCTTCCTCTTCCACCACCACCACCACCACAACCACCACCTGAAGGAGGAGATCTAATGGCCTATGGTAGAAGAGGAAGACCTGGGGACTGCTATGATGGCATGGTTGGTTTAAGTGCTGATGAAACTTGGTACTCTGTGATAGATACGTGGGAGCCCATCAGAATGGCAGTTGGCATATCAACCACAGGGTGGCTTTGGATTTGATTATTCCTATACAAGGGGTCGTGGCTCATATGGTGATCTTGGTGGATCTATTATTACTACACAATTAACTATTCCTAAATATTTGGCTGGATCTATTATTGGCAAATGTGGTCAGTGGATTAAACAAATTGGTCATGAATCAAGAGCTTCCATCAAAACTGATGAGCCCTTAGAAGGATCTGAAGATTGGATCATGACCATTACAGGAACACAGGACCAGGTACAGAATGTACAGTATTTGCTATAGAATAGTGTGAAGCAGTATGCAGATGTTGAAGGATTCTAAAAATGCAAGATATTTTTTCTTTTTTGTAATGTAAAGCTGTATTATGGAAAGTTGTCTAAGGCTAGTGAAGAACTGAAGGAGTCCTGTGTCTTTTTTTTTTTTATTTTTTATTTTTATTTTATTTTTTATTTTATTGAAGTA
>PVKA01017270.1:22500-46150 GCA_004027165.1 Ctenomys sociabilis | reverse complement strand
AGCAGAAGCTTGTTCCACTGAGCTATCTCGCCAGCCCAGAATGATATTATCTAAAACTATACCTGACATCTCCAATAGCTTCTCCCTAAATATTTCAACAAAAGTTATTATGTCCATAGTTTTCATGATAGAATTATTTTTCTTCTTCCATAATGTGTACAGTAGAATGGTAAGCCTTTCCCTTTGTGCTGAACTATGTCCTCTAATCTTGTGATGGTGGCTGTCCGGTTGTCCCCAGACTGCTGAGAAGGTTACTAGTGCTGCCTGGTGACCGTGTCGTAAATCAGTGCCATATGGCAAGGCACTGAGTGTTGCTCATGGCTTTATGCAGTTCAAGCTGGCGTTGAATTCCCAGGGACCAGTGCTGGGGTTACAGGCATGCGCCAACACGTGCAGCCTTGTTTTATTTTATTGGTAGGTGTATTCAAGGGATTTCTGACTGTTTCCACCATTTCCTGGCCTCGTGAACCCCAAAAACATCATCAGGTCGTAGTGAAAGTAATCCTGATTCACTGTTAAGCATGAAATGATGTTACTGTCACTCAAAGTTAAATAACATGATTATGTTTGTTGCTCGACAGGAGAAAATCTGTATGTACATGCATGTGGCTCCTTGCTTATTTAAAAACACGTTGACCTCTCACATCTTGCTCACAGGGGTACTCAGTCTGCTGGAGCATGGAGAAGAGTACACCTTCTCCCTGCCCTGCGCCTACGCCCGCTCCATCCTGACTGTGCCCTGGGTGGAACTGGGCGGCAAAGTTGGCGTCACCTGCACCAAGACCGGGTACTCTGCCAGCATCACCTTCCACACCAAGCCGTTTTACGGTGGCAAACTCCACCGGTAAGAACGCTGACCCTATCAAAACTTGGCCTTCTCGTATGATCCTTTGTAATAATTTCTGATTCTTCTGTTTCTTTGTTTTACAAGGATAAAATTCATTTGTGTCTGAGTTTTTGCTTAATATATTTTAGCTTTCACAGTGTTCTGGAAATCAGGACCTAGATGGGTTTCTTTGTTTTGTTTGAGGGTTATTTTCTGGCAGTTTGGGGTCCTTACATGTGCTGGGCACACCCTCGACCACTGAGGTGTATCCCTTGAGTTTAAAATAGTTGCATTATTAACACGTCAGTCCTTGTCAGATTTTCCTGATGAAAACATGTACAAGAGAATTTCTTTTTTTTTTTTGGTGGAACTGGGGATTGAACTCAGGCCCTTGAGCTTGCCGGGGAAATGCTTATTCCACTGAGCCATCTCCCCAGCCCTTACAAGAGAATTTCTAACCAAAGTATATGTAGTCTCTGCCATATTTTGCCTCAGAATTCAGATTGGAATCCAGACTTGAGTGGAGGCAGCCTCCGCTCCCACTTTAGATGAAGATGTTTAATCCTAAGAAACCCAGACATGGTGACACATTTGGGAGACTGAAACTGGATTGCCATGAGCCCAAGGCCAGCCTGAACTACACAGTGAGACCCTGTCTCAAAAAACAAACAAAAAATGATTTAGTGGTTGAAGGCAACATCTCAGGCACCGGTGCTGGACCAAGGTGGCTTCTCTGTGATTTCACTTGAGAACCAGCCAGTTCTTCCCCCACCCCTCCCAGCCAGTGCATCTCCACAGCCCTAGCCCAGGCCCAGACCAGAGGCCCAACTTCTACCAGGATATCTAGAGGGACCCAAAGTCTTTCTGCAGCCCCTTGACATCTGTTCTGTCAGAACATGCAGGGAAGGTTTTCTTTCCCTATAAACATGTTATTGAAAAACAGCATAAATACAGAAATCTACAGACTGGCAAGTGCTCATAAATGAAAATTTGAGCACCTTGGTGTAAACATGGCACATTCCTAGCACCGCCAGCCCCCTCAAACCAGGTCACAGTCCCCTGCCAGGTTACCTTCCCACCCTGGGCAACTGCTGTCCTGATCTCTAACACTGTCAACTAGTTCTGCCATCTCGGTGTCTGAGTAAATGACTTCACACATTATGTTGTCTTTTCTATCCACTTGTACTCCATGTTAGGTTTTTGAGATTCACTCAGGTATCCTTACGGTTTTCCTGTTACTGGAGATTATAGTCCATTGGATGACTGCCACAACTTAGTCATTTGTTCTTGTGTTAAAGGATATTCGTGTAGGTCTCAGCTTTTGACCACTACATACAGTGCTGCTGTCTCATTAGCTGATGTGGACTGCTCTTGAGTACATAGCTGGAGTGAGATGTCTCGGTTTCAGGGTAAGCTGAACCTCATTAGAACCTACCAAACCACTTTAAGTGGTTGAGTCAGACTATGCCCCTCAGTCGTCTCTGAGACTCTCAGATTGCATGTGACTGTGTTACTTCCTTGCTGCACACTGGCATTCAGGGCCGGGGTTGCAGCTCAGCAGCACAAGCACCTGCTTGCAAGCGCAAGATCCTTAGTTTGATTCCTGGTACCAAAAGAAAATTTGTTTAGCTCTGCAACATTAAACCTTTAAAAATAGGGATTTCAGGCCCAGCCAGATAGCTCAGTGGACTAAAGTGCCTGTTTAGGCAGAGCTCAGTGGCCACGGTTCGATCCCAGGCATGCAGTGCAGGCCCCACCCCCAGGGCGCACTGAGACAGCGATTGGGACTGTGCATGATGGCACGTGCCTGAAATCCCAGGACTAAGGAGGCTGAAAACAGGATAGTCACTATGAGTCCAACCTACACTGTGAAAAAATAGCAATCTCAAAATACTGAATCAGGGGTCAGGGAGATGTCTCAGTGGAATAAATGCTTCCCTGGCAAGCTCAAGGGCCTGAGTTCAATCCCTGGTTCCACAAAAAAAAAAAAAAAAAAAAAAAAAAAAAATTAAAACATTTCTGAATCAATGAGTGTTTGTTTGTTTGTTTGTTTGTTTGTTTGTTTGTTTTAAATACAGGCTGTCTAAGCAGAACCACCAGCTATTGTCAGAAGTCCCCTTTGACCCTGCAGGAGGTGTTGGCAGGGTACATGCTTCTCCATGTGCTTGTCTTCCTTGCTCCCACCATGGCAAAGTCAGCCCAGGAGTCTTTGCCTGGGAGGGGCTCAGGAGCACTAGATATTACTAGATGCACACTGCTTCACCCCGTGCCTGCTGTCTGGTGGGTCCTGTGTTGGAACATTATTAGCAGCCAGGACTCTGTGTGAGGCAGCCCCTTCCTGTGTCCATAGCCCACTCAATGAGACTGGAGCTGGAATCTGCATCCCCACAACTTGCTTGCACTGATGAGTGTGTTCTCCAGGGTCTGCAGCTGCGTGGGTACTGTCCAAATTAGCCTCATTATTGTCAGTGATATTGACAGCTTCTCTTTTCCTTTCCTCTATTCCCTTTCCCTTTTCCTCTCCTTTTTCTCTCTTTCTTTCCTTAGTTTCCAGTGGGGGTACTATGTAATATGATTACACAAGACTTTGAGAAGCCAGGTGTGGTGATGCCCACCTGTGATCCCAGCAACAGGGAGGCTAACAAAGGAGGGTGATCTCAAGTTCTAGACCAACCTGGGTGTACTGAGCACCTGCTTTGGCAAGCACAGGGACCAGGATTCAATCACAGTCCTGCATGCCGCACTGGCCACACCCCAGGGCACACTGAGCCAGCAGAGGAGTCCAGGAGTGGTGACTCACACCTGTAATCCCCACACTGAGGAGGCTGAAAACAGAAGGATCACTATGAGTCCTAGCTGCATAGTGAGAACCTGTACCAAACACATAAATGAAAAAAAAAGACCAGCTGGGGCCACATAGTGAATCCCAAGTTTAGTTTAGCAATACCCTGCCTTAAAATACAACAGAAATAAAAAGGGCTGAGGGTCAACCTCACTGCTTCCTGGCTTTAGTCCCCAGAATGGGGGAAGGGGGTAAAGTCTGTCATGATAACCATAAAGAAAGAAGTAGAAATAAACATAAAGGTGGAAGCAGACAGTAGTACTATGCAGCTAGGATCACATGATTGTTGTAATGAAGTACAGACTGCAGTTCTGCCTCATCTGTTAGATTCATAGCAGCAGTTCTTTTCCAGTGGAGGAAGCGTGGCATTTCTCAGGAGCCCCCAGCTCACTTGCTGCTGCTGACCCTAAGGGCTGCGATGCATGTATCCTTCTAGAGTAGTGGCGACAGCAGCGTCTGTGTGCACACTAACATCGCAGTGGAGCTGAGTTCACAAATCCAGCCACTTTCTGTATCCCAAGTGGCTCAGAGACAGGGTCTGGGAAATCTAAAGAGTTGTCTGTGTTTTAGAACTAGACATGCTCTATGGTCAAGTGTTTTTTTTTTTTAGTTACTATATTTAATTATTGAAAATCCTGGCCTTCCTCCACCCAAAAAAAAAGAGGCCACCTCAGCCTACAGCATCTTATAGGCCACCACCACTGGTGGTCACTTTAAGAGACCACTTCTTACATTTTAAAAAATTGTAGAGAGGGCTGCCCAGATGGCTCAGATTTTCTTTCTTTTTTTTTTTTTCCTTTTTATATTTTAGGGAAGGGTCTATGGGGTGTTCAGGGCCTCACTACTAGATCAGACTTGTAGTGATTCTCCTGTTTACAGCCTCCCAAGTGCTGGGATTACAGGTGTGCACCACCATGCCCAGTCTCAATTGCTGGCTCAGCACACCCCAGGGGCAGGCTGGCACCACAGCCATTTGGCCGGCCCTGCTCAGCAGATTAAAGTGCCTGCTTAGGCAGATGCAGGGACCTGGTTCGATCCCCAGTGGGCATGCCAGCCCATCCTCCACCCCCCAGCACGCCGGACACTGGGCGCTGGGCATGGTGTTGCACACTTGTAATCCCAGCTCTTGGGAGGCTGAAAACAAGATTACTACAAATGGATCTGTATAGTGAGAGCCTATTGACCCTGTACTAAATACAAAAAACAGACAAACAAAAAATGTAGAATTTACACACAAGAAATGCATTCTCAGAATTTTTCTTTCTTTTTTTTGTGGAACCAGGGATTGAACTCAGGCCCTTGCTCACTGAGCCATCTCCCTGACCCCTCTCTGAATTTTTCTTTCTTTCTTTCTTTCTTTCTTTCTTTTTTTTTTTTTTTTTTTTTTTTTTTGCTGAATTATTCTAAAAGCATGTCTTGGAATGACCTTAAAGTACAATGTTAGAGACATGCTTCCAAAATTTTTTTCTGTAGCTTTTCCATTCTTCTTGGGAGTGTCTTTTGGTATGCAGATTTTGGTTTTTGTGAGATGTGGTTTGCAATTTTTTATGAATAACATACATGGCTTGTTTTAAAAAATCTTTTATCCACCAACAGATCATGTCATTAAGATAGTCCCTTTGGTTTTAGCTTTTAGGTTTCCGATGGTAATCACAACTCATTGGATTAATTTTGTGCAAGGTATGAGAGAGATTCAGAAATTTTGTTGCATGTGGGTATCTTGTTTTTTAGCATCATTTATTTCCAGCACACCATAGGAATGCACCACCACGCCTAGTGAACTCTTTTTGATTAAAAAAAAAGCAAAAGAAGAGTAGTTTTTAAAATGTGTAGTATTAGAAAAGTTTTAACCAGGTGGCACAGGCCTGTAGCACTTAACACTCAGAGGAGTAGGGAAATAGCTTAACAGAATAAGTGCCTGCCTGGCAAATGCAAGGTCTTGAGTTCAATCCCCGATACCAAAAAAAAATAAAAAACAACCCAGCACTCAGGAGACTGAGTCAGGAGGATTACTGCTAGTTCAAAACCAGCATGGTCTACATAGTGAATTCAAGGCCAGTCTGAACTGTAGAATGAGAGACCTGGTCTCAAAAATTAAGAATATTTTTAGACTGTAATAAAGAAAATGCTAAATATCACAGTTTGGTTTTTGATGATGAAGTCTCTAGTTTTATGCCTAGCATTTTTAGGAGGGTTGGGGGTTGGGGCAATTTTTTTTAGCTTTTGGTTTTTGGACACAAGGTGCTACACAACCCAGGCTAGCCTTAAAATCACAAAGATCTTCCTGCCTCAGCCTCCTAAGTGCTGGAATGACAGGTGTGTACCTCCACACCCAGTGATCTAATGTTCTTTCTAAAGATTAAAACTGAGCCGGGCGTGGTGGCGCAGGCCTGTAATCCCAGCACTTGGGAGGCTGAGGCAGGAGGATTGTTGTGAGTTCAAGACCAGCCTGAGCTACAAAGTGGGTTTAAGGCCAGCCTGAACTACATATGAGACCCTGTCTCAAAAAGACAAAAAAATAAAAATAAAAAAGATTAAAACTGATCTTTGAAGATAAAGGTGTGTAGGAAGCTGTCCTGGGCTTACAAAGGGGGCCTGACTTCCAGCACCAGCAAATCGCAGTGTATTGTACTGCAAAAGCCACAAGGCAAGTCCCCTGTCTCTGATGAGCCATGTTCTCTGTGGCCCTAGGGTCACAGCGGAAGTGAAGCACAATGCCAGCAACACCGTGGTGTGCAGGGTGCAGGGGGAGTGGAACAGTGTGCTGGAGTTCACCTACAGCAACGGTGAGACCAAGTGCGTGGACCTGAGCAAGCTGGCTGTGACGAGGAAGAGAGTGCGGCCCCTGGAGAAGCAGGACCTCTTCGAGTCCAGGTATGTGGCCTCACTGGCCCCCTCTGGGCGGCAGCTGTGGTCTCCGCTGGGCCTTCCCTGATTCATGAGCACACACAGGTTATTGTCAGGTTCTCCTGCCAAAGGGGCCACCCGCCTGCTGCTTGCAGGCCCTGCAGCTCTGGGTGGATGGTGCTCGAGCTTGTGTTCTAAACGACAGTGCATCTGCAACCTAGGTGTAGTCTAGGGAGCCCGAGGGGCACCTAGTGCACCACAGCGGTTCACAGATGCAGAGACCTCAGTGCCCGCTATGAAAATGGACTGTAATTATAATCAGAGATGCAAGTTCAGTAGTCAAGCACAGCAGCATTTGAAAGGCCACCTCTCAAGAAGGTGTGAGCGAGTTGGCCTCTCCTTGCAGCGATGGGGTCCAGGATCGGCCAGGAAGAACCACAGTGCTCGCCTGAATGAGCAAGTACAAGGTCCTAAGTTTGGTTTCTGGTACCCCCCAAAAAAGCCGGGTTATTGAATCTATAAATAATTTGTGAAAGTTTAATTGGAGCAGAGCTCAGGGTACTGTCTGATTTTTGTGGTTTGCATAGGGCATGCAGGACACCCCACAGTCATTCATTATATTGGAAACATTTTCTCCCCTCATCAGTGTGCTTAAGAGTCTGGTCTGTTAGGTAACTTTCAGTTAGTTTTTAGTAACTTTATGCAAGATCCAGTTTTTGAGTTCACTAATTTTTGTTTTTCTGTTTTCTTTCACTGATTTCTGCTTCTCTGATTATTGCCTACTTTGTCCATCATTTCTTATAGTTACTCAAAGTGGAAATTTAGGTCAAGGCTCAGAAAGTATTTCCTGACCAGACAGGGTAAATATCTGTGAGGCATCTGCAGGGTCTGGCCATCCCTTCCCCAACACTGCAGCAGGAGACGAGGCCCAGTCACCAACTGGGTCGCGCTGGCTTCGGGCAGCGGGGAGACCCTGTTTCTACCATTGTTTTTCCTTCTCTCCTGAGTGTTTAATGTTGTATATTTCCTCTAAGATCTCTTATTTGTGCCCCTCAACTTGTTTATTCACTTGGTCCTTCCTGACACAGGGTGTCTCTGTAGTTCAGGCTGGTCTTGAACTCACTAATTACCCAAATGTCTTTGAGCTGGAGAGGATTCTCCTGCCTCAGCCTCCTGCGTGCTGGGATTACAGGCATGTGCTACATGGCTGGTCTCAGTTTTTAATTTTTGGTGTGGTAGGATTGTCAGTGGGTTATAGGGATGTTAGTCGGTGTTATATCTGAGAGATCCACAGTCTGTGGCACTCTCTTGTGGCTCCCTGCAGGGGTTGCAGCCATCACTCTTAGTCTGAGGCTCCGGCTGAGTTCACTTCTTCGCACTGTGCTGTGTGAAGGTCCAAGGTCATCGATGTACTACACAACTTGGATGCCTAGTGATCCCTGTCCCATCCTTTCCAGTGCTGGGAGCACAAGCGTGTGCCACCATGCCCCTTTTCTGGTGGCCGGCATGGCATGCGGTACCAGGGATCGAACTCTAGTCCTTGCACTTGCCAAGCAGGCGTTTAAACCATCAAGCTATCTCCCCAGCCCTCCATCGGCTTTGTTGAAAAGATTCTTCTTTGCTCAAAACCTTGCCCTGGAACTTTGCTTGAGGTCAGCGCCTCCCTCCCTACTGAAGGTTCCTTATATTTTGGTTTGGTTTTTTCATGGCATTAGTTTCTGAACCCAGGGCTCCAAAAAACACTGCACAAGTGTATCACTGAGCCATAGCCTCGGCCCACATTATTTTTTGAGACAGTTGTTTTTTGTTGCCCAAATTGTCCTCAAACCAGCAATCCTCCTGCCTCAGCCCTCCTGAGCAGCAGGGGTTGCAGCCCTGCCCACATTAAATTTCATGATGTTTTGTCTGGTTCCCTGGTTGAGGTGGAAAAGTGAATCCAGTCTCCATTATTTCATCAGGCTAAACACAGGTAAGCTCTTAAATTTCAACTTTTTGGTAACTTGCTATTCGATTCATTTATTTCTAAGTCTCCTATAAGTGAAAATGTTGTTTCTGTAACTTGGGGAGCTCTGTGTTATTTGCAGCTGAAGAATTAGAAGCCGAAGCAGCAGATGTGGCCCTCTGGGGCCTGGTGTGGGTGGGTGCCTTAGGATCACAGTGTAACACTGGACCCCATGCCAGTGGGACGTCCCCAGAAATTAGTGCAGGGTGGGACCCCGTGCCTGTGAATTAAGGCTGCTAAGGTCTGTGGTTACAGTTGTGGTTGTGGTTGCAGGCGCCTGTGGAGGAACGTGACTGAGGCGCTGAGCCGGGCGGAGATGGACCTGGCCACAGAGCACAAGCGCGTGCTAGAGGAGCGGCAGCGGGCCGAGGAGCGTCTGCGCGCAGAGTCGGGTGCGCCCTGGAGCACGCGCTACTTCTCCAAGGAGGTCTGTGGCCGTGGCCACTGATGAGAGCAATTTCTTTTTTTTTTTTTCTTTTAAGGAAGGGTCTACAGGGTGTCCAAGGTCTCACTATTAGATCTATAATGATCCACCTGTTTACAGACCCCCGTAGCTGGTATTACAGGTGCTCGCCACCACGCCAGTCTGCTGTCTCAGCATGCCCTGGGGACAGGGCTGGCACGGCAGGCCCAGGGATCGAACCTCTGGCCCCTGTGTCTGCTTTCTGGCGCTTTAATCTGCTGAGTTATTTGGCCAGCCCTCAGCAATATAATTTTTTAATTTAACTTTTCTTCAGATAGGGTTTCCCTGAGTTGCTCAGGCTGGCATAACAATCCTGCCTCAGCCTCTTGAGTAACTGAAATTACACGTGTGTACCACCATGCCCAGCTATAAAAATTATTCTTAAGCAACAAACAAATGTGGCTAAGGGTGTAACTCTGGAGTAGAGCAATTGTCTGGTGCACAGAGGCCCTGGGTTTCACCCCCAAAGAAGAAGGGCTGAGACGCAGACCTGCCTGTAACACCCTGTTACACTGTGGGTGTTCCCACCCTGGCACCTTTGCTCACTCAGCTTGTCCTGTCTTTAGTTCAGACCCTGCCTGATGTCCTTGCTCAGTCTGCTGACTCATAGCAACCAGGGAGCAGTAGAAAAAACCCAGTGGGGACAGTACTTCAACCAAGTTCACTCCCCAGTACTGAATGGTGCCAGCCCTGGAACTGCATAGCAGGGCCCTGTAAGAAGTAAATAAATAAATATTTTTTTAAAAAAGTTGCAGCCTCCCACATGGTGAGATTCCTCACCTGACTTGGTTTTGGTTTCTGGTTTAGGAGCTATCTGAGGAGTGTTTCCTTAGTTTGTGTCTCTCTCATTGCAGGGAGATGGCTGGGTTTATCATAAGCCCCTTTGGAAGGTCCTTGCAGCAGCGCAGCCAGCAGAGTGACGTTCCTTTCCCGGAGCTAATGTGGCTCTTCCTTCTGTTCACACCCCACCGGAGTCGCCGCACCCACTGCTGACCTCGAATGTACTCAGGCGCCGTCATCCACAGCAAGACCAAAGTGTCACTGTCCTGTGACACAGCAATATCTCAGCCACTGGGGACCCACCTTCCCCAGCCCTGCCCCTGCCACCAGGGTGGCCACAGAGACAGCAAGAGCACATAACTCGCTCTCGTGGTGAACCGTGAGGTCGCTCAGTTTGTGTTCTCCTCTCTGTCCATCACTGACTACTCACTGCTCCTGGAAACCAGTGTGAATGGAGGGAGCGGCCGGGTGGGTCAGCCCTGGCCTACCCTCTGTGCCCAGCAGCAGATGCCTGGTGACAGGCGTGGCCCTGTGCCCAGTCAGGCGCCCACCCTGTCACCACCTCCATGGGGCTCTCGGCAGTGTTCCTACGATGATCAGAACCAAACCATGGAATCTTTTTTTTCTGAGCATTTTCATATACTTGAAATGAACATTGACTTGAAAAATTCAGAACATTTTTCAGTACCTAGTTTTATTAAATATTACACTTGAGAGATAATTTTTTTAAATGTGTTCATATCAATATAATGAGATTTTGGCCTTTCTCAAGAACTAAGGCATTCAAGAAGATAGCTAATATTGAAAAGCAAAACAGTTACTGGTTCCCAGCCTCCTCCTTACTGGCGGGTAAGTGTTACACGCCAGTCAGTGTTACACGCACCGAGCACATTGGCTTTCTCTTTCTGCTGCTCCCTCAAAAGGGGACACAAGTGACCATTCGTGTTTGTCAGTAACTCGGCCATGCCTGTGACTGTGTGCATGTGGGTAAGGTGTAATTTCTTCTCTTGTCCAAGACTCATTAAACAGTGAAGAAAAGTGACCGATAGAAAGCTATCAGGAAGCTGTATTCAGGTACAGATCTTTTTTAATCAGTATTTCATTGAGGCTGAAGAATTGTGGGCAATTAAGAATAGTGCCGATTATGGTCTCAGCATTCGTTCACATCTCTCGAGTGCCCGTGGACGGTGCTGTCCTCTCGCCCCGCAAGCGACCTGACTTCCAGGAGTGGTGCCTTACACGTCCCTCCCCTCCCATTTGGTCTTCCACCAGTGTGTCGTGTGTCCCGTCCCTCCTGGCCTGGAGAGAGCTGCATCCCACACCCTGGCGGGCATTGTGCTCTGTGCCAGGGTCAATTCTTCTGTCCGAGGGCTTCGGAGACAGGACAGAACAATAGTTATTTTCAACCAGTTGTAAATTATAAGAAAAGTGGTTCATGTACAACCATTTTAATGATTTTTTTTTTTTTTTTTTTTTTTTTGCGTTTTTGCTGTGAAATGCACTGAAAAATATCTCAAAATGAGCTATCGTTCATGTGTTGGGAAAATTGAGAAATAATAAAACTAGAGAACAGTATTGCCTGTGTTTATGGATGGTGAGAAAGAGGAAGCGGTGCTTAATGGGGTTGGTGTCACCTGTCGGAAGAGCTCTGCCTTTCAGTTCCAGCCTCCAGGAATTGGCAGCAGGAAAGGACATTTAATGAATTTTTAAAAATGAAATGTTTAATGTTTGTATCTCAGTTACTTTTCTTTCATTGCTGGGACAAAACACCCGACTCCCAGAATTAAGGAAAGGTTTGTTCAGCTCCACGTTAGAGGAGGCTTCAGTCCATCCTCAGCTCGCCCCCATGCCTCTGGATGTGCTAGAATGAGCTGAAGTTGAGCCTGGAGATCCCTGCCGCACTGCGCCAGGCCCCTTGGGCCCAGCGGTCCTTTTGCATTGGTGGCTCTTTTCCGGATTCACTGAGAGCGAGGCAGGGTTGTGCACACCTGTAACTTTGGTCACCTGGACACTGAGGCAGGAGTGTGGATTTGAAGCCAACCTGGGCAGTTTAGTGAGATCCAGTCCCAAAACATAGCAAGGGCTGGTAGAAGCTGAGAGGTGTGGCACCCTGAGCCTGACCCAAAAGATATTTTGGGGTGATTTTTTGATGTTTTGTTGTTGTTGTTGTTGTTGTTTTTGGTAGAACAAGGGATTGAACTCAGGCCATTGTGCTTTAAAAGATGTCTTTGAAATAGGAATTTTAAGTTGTATTTTAAGACAGAGTCCAGCTGTACAGCCCAGGCTGGCCTCAGATCCTCCTGCCTCAGCCTCCAGAGCTCTGGACTGTAGGTATACCCTACCACACCTACATACAAGATTTTAAACTATTATGAAAAGCTACATTTGTGAAGAAGTAGTCTTTCCATTTGGGGGACGAAGCTCTTTGTAGACAGTGAGTGCATGGCTGCAGGGTCCTCGTTCTCCCTGTGCTGGTCTGGGTGTGACAGTGCCGTCCCAGAAGCTGGCCAGGAGTGTGAGCAGCAGCATCTTCATCCAGAGGCTGCAGCTTGGCCATGGCTTTGGTTGTCTGTCCACACCTTGCTACAGTCAGAGTTACATTGTTTGGCTGGTTGTTTATTTCTTGGGCTCCTAAGGATTAAACTTGGAGCCACATGTTTGCCAGGCAAGTGCTGTACCCCTGAGCAACATCCTGACCATTAGTAAGAATTTATTTTGAAATAGGGTTTCCCCAAGTTGCCCAGCCTGCGTTGAGTCTGTAACCCTCCTGCTTCAGCCTCCAGAGAAGCTGGGAATATAAGTATGAGCCACTGTGCGCAGTGACTAGGGATTTATTAGGCCATGCATCATGCACTCTGGGCAAAGTATAAGGCACCAGAGGGCACATGACAAATTCCATGACAACAAGGACAAGATTCCAAGGAAGGTGACATCTGCCCTCCATTCACAAGAGCTGAAAGGCGGCGTGCAAACCTCCAGTTTTGCCTAGAATTTTACCCAATGAAGCAGTGAAGCTCAGGGGAACCATGTGCTGGCCCCAGCACTTTTTCTTGGGCTGCTAATGTCATGCAATGGGGAGTCCTGAAACCCTGGCCAAGAAACCCAGAAAAATCACTGCTGGTGGCTGAGCAGCTGTGTGTTTCTAAAGGCTTTATTTTCTTTTGCTTCTGGATTTGTGGCTAAGCTCCTAGGGGCTTATTCCAGGGGCTTCATTGTATCTCTGTTCTGCTTGAGGAGAGCCACTGCCACTGTAGGTGAGGGACACAGAACGTGAGAACGGAGCACTGGACTTTGCTTTCTTTTTAGCCGAGCTGCCTGTGCACTGTAGCAAACTTAGCAGTGGGGCTCTGAGGCCAGCACCTACCTTTCCAGCTCCCCCAGGAGGCTGAGGCAGGAGGACTCCCATGGGCACAGGATTTTATGTCAGGCTGGGCAAAATAAGTGGCCCCTGCCTTTAAGTTCACATACATGTATGTACACAAGCAAACGCACAAGTAATTCCACCCCGTCCCACATTCAAAGTACAGCTCATGCCTGCCCATGCCTGAAATCCAGCTATACCAGGAGACAGAGGCAGGGGTCACAAGTTGAGGCCATCCTGGGCAGCTGAATGACCCTGTTACCAAATTTAAAAAATGGACCATAATAATGGCGAGGTCAAGGGAAGGCAGGTCCCTGGCAGAAACCCAGGTCTATCCCCAGACAGCAGTAAGTGGGTGGCTGGTTGTATAAACAAAGAGATGAACAACAGATAAAGGAAATGAGTGGGTGACAACCAAGAGTGGGAATGAAGCTCAGGGCCCTGGGTTCCATACCCTGGAGGGGAGGGAGCCAGCCCAGGCGGTCGTGGTGCACACCTGAGCCCAGCTACTTTGGAGGCTATGAGGAGAATCAAATATTAGACACCAGGCCGAGTAATCTTAGGTAGACCCTGACTCAATAAAACCAGATGTGGTTTTCACTTCCCTATCTAATCTTAGGACTCAGAGGCTGAGGCAGGAGGATGGCAAGTTCGAGCCCAGGCTGGGCAAGTCAGCAACTTAAGATCGGGTACGCTCAGCATGGTATGGCCACAGACAAAAATTAAGAGTTTAAGGAAAAGAAAGAAAAAAGGGAAGGAGAAAGGGCAGCGAGAGAGAAAAGGAAGAAAGTAATATCTTGTCCAAAGCACCACCCAAAATCACATCCAAATGAAAAACTGCCTAAGCCGATGTGGGGTGGTAGCCACTGGCCCCTGCTGGGAAAGCCAGCTAAGAAGGCGTGGGCTGCCCTGACTCAGCCTCCAGAGCCACCCCCACATCTGTCTGCAGGCCTCACCTGGAGAGCGCGGTAGTAGGGGGAAGAGTGAGCTTCCAGGCTCCAGCTGTAGAACAGCCCATGGGATAACTGGTCAACCTCTAGTCTTTAACCTACTGGTGGCTGAGGAAGCCACTACCTTTGCCTTATGTCCACTCCTGACTTTTTGTTGTTGCTGTTTTCTGAGGCAGATTCTATGCTAGGTGGCCAGGCTGGCCTTGGACTCCCTGGAATCCTCCTGCCTCAGCCTCCTGAGTACCGTGTGCACAAGCCTGTGCATCTCATCCAGCAGGGATGACTTTGAATAGGTCAAAGTCAGGGTGCCGCTCTGCTACCAAGGAAACCCCAACTAAGGAACAGGCCCTCTACCAATGGTTCAGTGCTAGCTAGGCCCCCCACAAGCAGGGCGGCACTAACCAGCCCCAAAACAGAGTTAAGCTCAGTCTTTTATAGCAAGCCTTGTTGACACAGCTGTAAACTGTTCATGACTAGGACGCTTTCACAGTTTTTAGCAATAAGTGGAACTTGCCCCAGATGGGGCCTGTTATAGGCTACGGTTAGGGTGGAAACACATCAGCTGTGTACAACACTAGCGGGCTGAAAGACCTGCACTTGAGCCAGGAAGCGATGCCCAAAGAGCTAGAGGTCCCTGCCAGCTGTGCCCAATAGAATTTTCAGCGTAGGGCCAGGGAGATGGCTCAGTAGAATAAGTGCTTGCCTGGCAAGCACAAGGGCCTGAGTTCAATCCCTGGTTCCGCAAAAAAAAAAAAAAAAAAAAAAAATTTCAGAATAGATAGCAGGAAGACATTTTAGTGAGGACATAAAAGGTTCCTCCTAGTAATTTCCCACAGTTATAACACAAAATTCAGTTAACCCATTATATCTCCCTGTGGGAACTTTTCTATCTGCTCCTGCTTAAACCCCAAAAGGATTATGAGGTATCTGTAGCTTACTGAAAAGCAGGATCATGGGGTTTTTCTGCCTTCTGCTCCCCAGGTAGGTCCTTCCTGTGCCACCTGGGACCCCTGTGAGGGCTGGACTCCACGCCAGGCACTGTCCCCAGAGGGTCACACCAAAAGGGTAGTAGTGTTTCAAGACCAGCAGACCATCCTGGAGAAGGAGCTGGGGAGTTCCCCTTATTCTGCACCCTACAAATGAGAGGAGGGTGCAGAATTAGTCATAATTATTGGCTCCTTCAACCTTTCCTTATGACTTTTCTTGTTTTGTTTTGAGACAGTCTCACTTTGCAGTCCAGGCTGGCCTCCATCCTGAGGACCCTTGCTTGCTGGCTCCAGGTGTCTGCTAGTGCACCTCCCCAGCTGGGATTACAGCCGCTGCAGCACCGGTTCCCACTTCCTTCATTCCGAGCACAGATCACTGGGCAGGAGCCTACGGCATCACCTCCACGATGCTTTAAACCCTGGCCCATAGCATTTCTGAGCCAGCTGCGAGGCGCCCTGAGATCCAGCCGGAGGGGGTGGCCAGCTGCCCAGAACGAAGGGAGCGGAAGGAAGCAGAGGAGTCCTGGGGCATGGGATCCTCGGCCTGGCTTTGCCCCCCAGCCCGAGCAGATTCTATGCCGAAGTGGGACCTGCTACCTCCCTCACCCGCGTCTCCCCAACTCTGCGGTGCGCGCCAGGCAGGCACCCCATCCACACGGCGGCCCAGACGCTGCGCGGCGAGTGGGTAGGCGGGTGAGCTCTGGGAGGGGCGCGAGCACTGCGGGACCGGGATGCGGCGGCCGCGAGCGAAGAGGAGGCGAGGGCACGCGACCCACCGGCACAGCCCAGGGGGTGACACCCCCGGGACGTAGCACGGTCGGAAGAGATGAGGCGAGGCCACCGCCCGACACCTCCTAAATTCCAGCTCCCCTCTACAGCTGTCCCCTAAGCAGGACCCCCGCCTGCGCGCAGTAGGGCTCGGTTTTGGGGTGATGATCTCCACGGCCAGTGGGGCTGGGGTGGCCCAGGCGGGCTTCCTTTCCAGTCTCCTCGCTTCGCTCAGTGTCCCTCACCCTCGCCTCCGATGGGGATGGCACCGACCCTCCCCCACATCCCAACTTTTCACCCCAGGTCCCGCCTGCGCAGCAGAAGGCCACACGGGGGGGGGGGGGGGAGACTGGCCCCAAGAATGTGACCGCAGGCGCAGCGTGGGTGCGGGGGCCAGCAGGAGATTCTGGGGATAGAGGCTGCAGAGATGGCTCAGTAGAATAAGTGCTGCCCTGGTAAGTACAAGGGCCTGAGTTCAATCCTTGGTTCCACCAAGAAAAAAAAAAAAAGGAGATTCTGGGGACAGATGGCCTCCCGGCTCTCCGTGTCTCGGGGTGGGCGCTGGGGACCTCTGGAAGGGGCGGCTATCATTGGGTCGTGGAGTGACCAGCCCACCTGACATGGAGTGGGCTCGGGATTCCGGCCCCCGAAGTGGCATCAGGAGGGGAGGGACTCCATGGCGACGTAAATAGGGGCACAGGTGCAGGAGACGCAGCATAGCTAGGGGAGCCTCAGGGGACCCGGTGGGGGACATGACCAGATACGCTGTGGGGGCTCCAGCCCAGGGCCTTCGTGCTAAGCAGTCGCCAGCCGGCCCTGCCAGGCGCTAGTATGAGAAAGGCGGTGCCAGTGGTGAAAAGAATTTTCCAGTAGACAAGGAATACAGAAGAGTGAGGAGTTTATTGACTCATGTAGGAGAGCAGGATTACCTGTGGGAGGTTGAGGCAGGAGGGTCGTTGTGAGTTCAAGGCCCGCCTGGAGTACAAAGTGATAGCCTGTCTCTAAAAACCAAACAAGCCAGGACTCTCCTGGCACACTCCTGTATCCCACTTCTCAGGAGGCTGAGGCAGGAGGATCGCTGCAATTTCAAAGCCAGCCTGGGCCACAAAGTGAGCTCAAGAACAATCTGAGTTTCATAGCAAGACCTTGTTTCAAACAGATAAACAATAAATACATAAAAATAATGAGCAGTGAATCAACTCAAGAAAAGATTGCACCTTTCAGGGTGAAAGGCTGAGATTTCTGCGTTCAATTTTAAGGTGAGGAGGGGTCTCACAGCGACACGCAGGGCCACTTCTTAAGGTCACGCTGGCGCAGTGTCACTGTGCAGCCAGGTGCTGTGTCCTTGGGGGTGAAATTAACCGCAAGCATTCTGGTAGGTGATCAGGGGACCAGAAGTATGTACATGTTGGAAGCGGCCCCTGACATCGCCTGGTGCTGGAGGAGGAAGGGGCACTGGAGATGGGACAGAGGGCAGGCCCCTGTGCTGGCCCAATTCTGGTGTGCAGCTCCCTAGGCAAACATTACTGCACTGCTGCAGATGCCACTCCTGCTGTGTGGACTTAAGTGGACCAGGGGCAATAATTGTAATTCCTGAGCAACACTTTTTTTGTTTTTTCTCTTTTAAAACAGAATCTCAGGGCCGGGGAGATGGCTCAGTGGAATAAACACTTCTCTAGCAAGCACAAGGACCTGAGTTCAATCCCCAGTTCTGCCATAAATAAATAAAATAGAACCTAGACCCTGTCTCAAAAAGACAAAAAAAAAAAAAAAAAAAAAAAAAAAAAAAAAAAAAAAAAAAAAAAAAAAAAAAAAAAAAAAAGGCTAACTTTAAGCTCACTATGTAACCCAGGCTGGCTCCCTGTGATCCTCTTGCCTCAGCCTCCCCAGAGCTACAACTGGGGCATGTTCTATCACACCCAGTTTTCTGTTTGTTTGTTTGTTTTTAATTATTTGAGACAGTACTTAAATCACTAAATTGTCCAGGCTGGCTGGAATAATTAAAAGTCCTCCTGCCTCCTAGAGGACTGAACTCTATACAGGCACCTCCAGGGGCCTGGCTCACTCCGGTCTCTCGAGCACCACGGTTAGTCTGCCAGGTGCCTTTACTCCCAGTAAGCAGTGGGACAGAAAAGAAGAGGGTCCCCCAGGCAGGAAGGACTGCACTTATAAGAAGTGATAACCCCAGCCCAGAGACCCCAAGGGAGCCTGGAGGAGCCGCAGGGCACAGACCCTTCAGCCTAGCCCAGGCCTGGCCACATGGCTGCCAGGTGCCGCTGTCCTGCAAATCAGGAGTCCTGCTTGGCCACCTCCTGCAGTCACCCCCATGTATGGGTCAGGACCCAGACACCTGTGGAAGCTGCAGTGCCCCTCCAGGAGGGTGACATGAGCAGTGCAGCCCAGCCTGGGCGAGGCCCCACTACCTTCCTTACCCTCCCACCCCGGACCCCTGAGGATGACCACCCCCACCCCCATGCCGGTTCCAGGACTAAAGCCTTGAGTTATGTCCTCACCCTTTTTTCTTCTTTTTAATTTTGCGATGGCGCCTCTCCAGACCACCAAACTGTCCTGGCTGGTCTCGGCCTAGTGAGCCTCCTCCCTCAGCCTCCCCAGTCCTGAGATGCCAGGCCTGTGCTGCACATCTGCCCCTGCCAGCACCTCCATACCCGAGCTTCCTCATCTTCTGCCTGTGTCACCTGTGTCATCTGGACCTAGTGACCCTTCTACAGCCTTCAGGGATCAGTATTTGGGGAATTTAACAGGATTGTTTCCTTGAAATATCACATGGTAGTAATAATTTCATATATCATTTGAAATTATTTTTAAAGACAATGCAATTGCTGGGCATAGTGTCACACACCTATAATGGCAGCTTTCTGGAAGGCTGCGGCAGGAGGATCACAAGTTCAAGCCCAGTCTGGGAAACTTAGCAAAATTCTGCCTCAAAATAAAAAATGAAAATAAAGTGCTGGGAGGCAAAGGCCCCAGGTTCAGCCTCCAGTTCCATAAATAAAGTTCTGTCACTATTTATACAGGTTAAATTTATCTATCTACAGGTTAGTGAGTCAGAAAGCAACTGACTCTGAAAAGCCAGTCAGGCAGCAGTGACTCAGGCTCCTGCCAGCCTCGCCCCAGGCAGGCGCTGTCCTTCCACCCTGGCTCCCACCCAGGCCGGGTGCCAGGGATCTCGGGCAGAGCCCCTCCCCCCAGCGTGCAGGGTCACCATGGAGTCAGTGCCTGATCCTGGGCAGCCATCTGCCTGCCTCCCACCCCCACTCCCACCCCCCACCCCACCCCATCCCCATAAGGAGAAACGCTGAGCCCTGGAAGGCACTGCCTGGCACTGTCCAGGCACCTAGGAGATGGGGGAGTGGGCCAGGGCAGCAAAGTGGAAACTCAAGGCGATTCTCTTGCCTCAGCCTCTCCCATGCCAGGGTGAGAGGCAGGAGCAAGTCTGCCTCCCAGCATGATGGCCCCAGCTCACTCTGAGCCCAGAATGGAAGGTGATCGAGTGGGGTCAGGAGCAGCAGGTGTGCTGAGGGGTGGCCTCAAGCAGGAATTAGTCCCTAAGCTGACTGGGTCTCAAGGGCCACATGGGACCTCCAATGTCGCATGAGCAGGGGGCAGAGCCAGCATTTGTCAGTGGGGCAGTTTCTGTTCTGGTGCAGTTATCTAGAAAAAGAGCATTTTACATCTCAGACAAGATTCATTTCCTTTGAAGACTCTGAAATGACTTCATCTAGCACAATACAAAGTCAGAAGGCAGGCATGGGAGTCACCCTGAAGAAAAAACCTAGCCCTCAGAAGGCTGAGGCAGGAGGATCAAATTAAGTGTGAGTCCAGCCTGGGCTACATAAGGTGGCCTTGTCTCAAAAAATAAAAAAATAAAAAAATAAAATGGGGCCGGGGAGATAGCTCAGTAAAATAAGCACTTCCTTGACAAACCCAAGGGCCTGAATTCAATCCCCATTTCCACAAAAAAAAAAAAAAAAAAAAAAAGGTTAGGCATAGTGGCACTCACCTATAATCCCAGCACTCAGGAGAGAGGCTGAGGCAAGAGGATTGCTGCAAGTTTGAGGCCAGTATAGACCACAAAATGAGCTCAAGACCAGCCTCAGTTGCTTAGCAAGACCCTATCTCAAAAAGATAAAAAGTCCAAAACTGTAGGAATACAGCCAAGCATAATGATGCACATACATAATCCATAGCACTCACTCTTGGAAGGCTGAGGCAGGAGGATCCCTGCCAATTGAAGGACAGCCTGAACTACATGGTGAGACCTTAAAAAAAAAAAAAAAAATGGAATTTAAAAATTGGGTATGGCATACCTCTAAAAGGACAGATTCAAGTTTGTCAAGACTGTGTCAGAGTGCCGAGTAGCTGACAGCCAAGGTCCACACCGCCCCCAGGAAGTTGCAGTGTGTACTCTGAGAGGTCAGCAGTGCGGAAGTTGGAAGGGGCAGTCTCAGGCTGTCCCTCCCCCGCCTGACTCCAAGCTCACTCCCTTCCCCCCGCCAGCTGCCAGCCAGCAGCCGCTGTGACCTCCCTGTCCATCATCTGCCGTCAGGGGCAGCACCTGCCCGCCAGTCCCCCAGGCCAGCACCAGCATTACACAGGTAAAGCAGGGGGCACTGGGATATTCCCACCCTGGGAAGGTCCCAGGTTTCCTTAGCTTGGATATGAGGGATGAAGATGGCAAACTAGCAAATGAAATGTCCATTGAGCATGCAGGGTAATTCTTTATGCAGTACAAGGAAGCAGCTGGAAAATATGCGAGGGTTCTCTTCTCAGTTACTGCATGGTTACCAAATGTTAGCATTCAAGGGACAGCTCCGATGCGATGCGGATTAGGAGCCTGTGAGATTGGTATTTTATCTGGTCTCATTTCTAACCATCTTTGGTTTTGTTTTGTTTATTTTTTGAGACAAGGCCTTGATATGTAGCACAAGCTGGCCCTGACTCACTGTGATCCTCCTGGGATCACACTGGGATTACAGCATGTGCCACCGCAGCCAGCTCTTACCATCTGTTGACCTGTGTCACTGCTCCTTAGAGATAAATGCAATCATTTAAATATTTCATTGAACATCCCTTAGTGCCTATTTATCTTGCAAATATTTCTTTTTTTATATTATATATTTAGTATAGGGTCTGCAGTCTCACTATATAGATTGGACTCGTAATGATTCTCCTGTTCTCAGCCTCCCTGGCTGCTGTGCTTTGCCTAACCAGGTGCTTTAGTCCACTGAGCTATCTGGCCAGCTCTCTTGCAAATATTTCATACTAGGGTTTTTGCTTTTGTACCAGGGATTGAACTCAGGACCTTACGCTTGCCGGGCAGGCGCTTATGCCACTGAGCTATCTCTCTAGCTCCTATACTAGGTTTGTTATGTTTTTCTCTCCTTTTATGGCGTCTTCTAAAATTGTTTTGATGATCATGGTCTTTTTTTTTTCTTAATTTTTGTACACTATATTGCTTTTGCATGCTAATTTGTTTTTACATGCTGTTTTAAATTTTTATTTTGATTGGTACATGTTTGTAGTACATACTAATTACATTCCTCGAGGGATCATTTTTCCCCAGAACATCCAATTATACTAGGGAAATGAACTCAGCAACGTAATCCCACCTGACACAATTCATTCCAGAGGAGCTGAGAAAGAACAGCTATTTGCCTATTGGGTCTGGGAGAAGCTGTGCGGGTTCACCCCCTCCCCGTGGCGTGTAAAATGTCTCACCACAGAACACTGCGCATATCTGCCGCTCTTGGGCATCATGAGGGCGACCTTCTCCAGCGCTGCGCTGATCCTGGCCATGGCTGTATGGGCCGCGAGTGCCGCAGGTAAGTGACAGGGTTGGCGCTTTCACTTTCCATTAAAAGAAAGTTCAATTTCTTGATTTTTTTTTTCTTTTCTTTTTTGAGCCAGGGTTTCACTGTATAGTACAGACTGGTTTTGGTCTCACTATGTAGCCCAAGCTCGAACTCACAGCGATGCTCCTGCCTCAGCCTCTAGAGTGCTGGGAACATAGGCCTATGTCACCATGCCTGACCATGGTGTCCCTTCCGGTCGTGTCCCAAGAGCACCGTGTCCCCGAGGCTGTGCAGGCCAGGCCACATCTCCAGTGCTCAAACCCTGCAGTGGCCTCGGCACTGTGGGTCTGAGGACCACGCCAGCACAGCCGAGGTGCTCCTCGTATTTCTCAGCCTTCGTCTCTGCTTTTCCTCTGCCGGGCATGGCCAAGCACAGTTGTGTGCACACAGCTGCAAAGTGCGACCTGGTCTTAGGGCAGCCTGGCGCACTTGTGAGCATCAACCTGCACCCCTATTCTGCGCAACAGATGAGCTTGGATGCCTTGTGTGACTGCACTGGCCAACTGGAAACAGCCTGGCCACACAGGATCCAAGCCAGGCGGCTGAGGATGGAGGACTGCAAATTCTAGTGGAGCCTGGCATCTTAGCAACTTAGTGAGACTGTGTCTCAAAATTTAAGAAAATTAAAAGGGCTGTGGATGCAGGTTGGTGCAGAAACCCAGGTCCAGTCCTCAATGCCATACACACATATGAAATGTGAATTCTATGTGTATTGTAGTTCACAGAGCTCATAAGAGCTGATAATTATAGCATACATAAAATTATATGCTACAATGGAATTATTATATAACATGATTGTGTAGTATAACATATGTGCATACATATATTTCAAAGACCAGTAGGACTGAATATGTAAGCCTTAAAGAAACTCAGCAGATTTTAAGGGATTTCAGTGTAATTATTTCATGGGAATTTATGACCTGCAATGCATTTTCTAAAACAATTAGGAGTGCCTGACATGGTGGTGCCTGTAGTCCCAGCACTGGGAGGCTGAGTCAGGAGGATCACTGTTAATTTGGGACCAACCTGGACTGCATACTGAGACTCTGTCTCAAAAACAAAGAGGAGGCCTGGGATATGGCTCAGTAGAATAAGTGCTTGCCTGACAAGCACAGGGGCCTGAGTTCAATCCCTAGTTCCATCAAAAAAGAAGAGTTCTTACTGTTTACTTGGGTAAACAGTAGAAGCCGAAGCCAGGGCTCCAGTTCACTAAGGGGTGAGTGGTGCGAGGTCCCTACCTCCCTGCTCCTTCAGTGGCAGCTGACAGCCAGAGCAGCCAAATGGCAGCTCTGATGAAGGCGGCTGAGGGTGGCTGAGGTACCTGCTCCTGTTTTGCAGACTTCCCGCTGCCCGTGGTGTCCACAGGGTCGCTCCTGGAGGACACGAAGGTGAGCCCAGGTCCTGTCAACTGTTTTCTCCAGGGATGGGTGGGGGTGGGGACGTCCGTGGGAACCATAGAAAACCGCCACTTTCCCCAGGCTCTTCCCTCCAGTGCTCACATGGCTCTCCTGGGAGGGGTAGGGGGCATCTTTAGCACTAGATGGGCAGGGCATCAGGGCTCAGCTTCAGCTTGGTGGGTGGGCAGAGGACACTTTAACACCTCCCCCCTTCACTTTCCCTCCCCTTCCCAGTCCTGTTGCTATCAATGATCAATTGCCTCAGAGGAGTTGCTGCTCTCACTCTGTGACCCAGTGGTGGCACTCTGGCCACCAGGGCAGGGACCCTGTGGGACCATGGGGCATGCAGGTTGTGTGTGAGGCCTCACTGACATGGCTGCCCTCATAGTACCAGGACAAACCCTCCGGTCCCAGATTGGGGTGCAAACTCAGAGTTGGAGGTCTGATTCTGTCCCTTCCCCATCTCCCGTGACCATGGCCCAAGGACTCAGAGCAGCCCCTAAGCAGGCTCCACATCTTCCCACAGGCCCAGTGCGCCCAGAATATAAAGAGGTG